>NQII01000764.1:166936-193995 GCA_002778355.1 Clitarchus hookeri
GCCTAATATAAGAAAATTATTACAACAGAAGCAATGTCAGAAATCACATTAATTGTATTAACCTTAGTTTTTATTTAGTTCGATTTTGATTTAAGATACATAACATTAGAATGAAGAAGCAAAAGTGTATTGTTTTATTATTTTAATAAACAACAATTTCATTTCTTAATATTGGGTTTTTTCTTGCACAAGTCTTAAAAATAACTTAAATAACAACCGTCAGTGGCCCGCCAAAAATGTCTGAATCGTTCGTTTGGCCCGACTGTTAAAAAGGTTGAGCACCCTTGTTCTAGACCATCCCAAATATATTCTACCCGATTCAAGTTGTGGCGTCGAGTGGACCAGTTACTCTCCCATCTGACTGTCTTCAANCATCCCAAATATATTCTACCCGATTCAAGTTGTGGCGTCGAGTGGACCAGTTACTCTCCCATCTGACTGTCTTCAAACTACGACGCAACTGATCTTGCTTTATGGACAGGATAATTATCGTACTGATATCGGAAACGACATATTCCAAACTTTGTCACAGTTTGGGAAGCATGTTATTGTGTAAAATGCTTTGATACATGTAAGAGTTCATTGGTACATCGACTGAAACTAATGGGTCAAGCTCAAAACATGAGAAAAAACACGAGACCACTAAATTATCGGCACCGAATTTCATCGTCGAAACAACACACTCAAGGTAAATACCATTAGTCAGGAATCAGCCACGCCCACACATGTCCTGAACCAGGACTCATCTCCTCATGCGACCGTCTTCCAACGCTCCACAGTCCAACGACAGCATTTTTTGCACAACTGCCATCAATGAAGGTCTCTGAAGTGTGTGATCAATAGCTTCCTGGTAGTGGTACTACCATAAAAACGGAGTGCTTATCGCCAACTTCCGGCGGAGAGACCCATCACTGGCCTCTCTCCATACCTGAGCTGCGACAGAAGTGCTCTGCAATTGCTGACATGGCTCCAGTTCANAGACCCATCACTGGCCTCTCTCCATACCTGAGCTGCGACAGAAGTGCTCTGCAATTGCTGACATGGCTCCAGTTCGCATCAAACCCTTCAGAGTCCACAAGTCCGATCAGTTAGTTTCTTGGGCTTACCAGATCGATACTTGGGTCATTTGTATGACTCTTCCACTCGAAAAATGACATCGGAAACGATGAATTGAGGCTAGGGATTGAAGTATTTTTATCTGTTGATAAATATCTCTGGAGGATGCACCAATTTATGGACCNGATGAATTGAGGCTAGGGATTGAAGTATTTTTATCTGTTGATAAATATCTCTGGAGGATGCACCAATTTATGGACCTCTGCAATACTTCCCATTTCGAACACATTAAGCGCTCTCTATTGATTCACTTTAGTGATTGCACAGACAAGAATTTGTGCATTTTCTTATATATAGAGTTCTACTAAGCAAGTTAAATGGAAGCGAAGAGGTGCCAGTGACTTCTTACCATGTAGTGTATGTACTACATAATTACATGCTGATACATCTACCTGAAGATCCATGCGCCGGGTAAGAACATTACAGTTTACCAGCCAACCACGGTAGCTGAAAGTAGCCGCTTGTCAATTTAATAATTTTATACACGAGGTTATTGGTTGTGCGTGCACTTAATGTGCTGAAAAAGAACCTAATTTTAGTTATTTCAAGAAATAATATTTTTTAATTGCGATAATCTTTTTCGTTCACTGTGCACTGCAAAGAAAAACTTTTTGTGTGCATTTCATATTATTTAAATGTGGGCAGACAGTGGAACTNTATTTCATATTATTTAAATGTGGACAGACAGTGGAACTGTGATACATGTAAAAAAAAAATGGATAGGTGATGTCTTGTAACGAGTTAGATAGATAGCAATGAGTAATATTTCAGGATTATTCAAAGTATCAAAGATTATGCAATAACAATGTTACTCTGTTTGCTCAACAGCCACGTTTATCACATTATTNAAAGTATCAAAGATTATGCAATAACAATGTTACTCTGTTTGCTCAACAGCCACGTTTATCACATTATTTTAGCATTTAATTTCGCATTACCACTTAAAAGATCCTAACCAAAATCAACTGCGTCCAATAAAATAGTGGTGCTGCAGTTGGCAGCTATAATATATGCCCCAGAAAATGTGCTGGGCACTTTAACGATGGACAGGTAAAAGCCAATTTATCTACTACTTTACTCGTTGAACTATACACTAGCCTCTTTTAACTTCGCACTAATAAACCAGAACAAAATTAGCCTAACGTGGATTTAACTAGAAAGTAATTTCCTTCCTCATTCAAACGACATGTGTATATCAAAAATAATTTATTTGAAGACTTGCCTTACACATATAAAAAAAAGTGTGCAGACGACGAGGAATGCTTCCGTATGCTGCCCAAATATTTAATTAGTACGTTTGAGAGCGAGCCACGGTAATAAAACCGCAGGATGTAGGTCTGAGGCCGCTCAATACGCCACGCAGTCGAATAGCGACAATGAACCATGTATTTCACGAGTCCCCTCGTTCTGAATTGGAAAAAATAGTTATTGTATACATACTTCTGCAGTTTGTTTCAACAAACAGATAGCTACTGAACTGTGTGCCCCAGAGCCATTTAACAACACATTAAACCTACAGCAAGCGTAATGTACTCGCGTCTACCTGCATACACGTTTTATAACTCATCAATAATTCTGTGAAACGGGACAGAAAATTACGTTTGAATAACACACAGCAACAAACGCAACGGCGCTGCCCCTATGCAGTGTATAAAAAACACACCCGTCCTCTGTAACATGCATGCTTGACCGAAGTTTAATGTTTAAATTATTTAGGACAGTTTCACTATCAGAATGAAAACGTCGCTTTCCAGCATTACTCACATAATTAAACACTACATACGCAGTCAAATCATAAAAACGATTTATTTATAATCGTCAAACAATATTTAAAATTAATTTATCAAATTGATGCGTGTATAGATTGCACTATGACGTACTGCAATAAATGAATACCGCGCAGGCACGTGAACTGGGATGTCATGGTTTGCCATTTAGGGGGGGGGGGGTCAAGGACGGGANCGGATTAACGTGTTGTACCTGCTTTTTTGCAAGTTACGTGGTAGTTGCGCTATTTTCACGTGCCAGTAGTAAAGTTTATGTATGTCGTTACAAAGTTCCACAGTCTGTTAGCGTACCCAGGTTCTTTAAGGTATGGAGGCCGTAACTGAATAACATAGTTAATAATTTCCTAATTTTATTTGCGAACAATCCGGAAAAAAATCTTAAAACTTCCTATCTCGGCAACAATGGTTATCACTTGCTATTTCTAGCTAATATTTACATAATCGCCCCATTACCTCAGAGAAATTAACACAATCAAACACTTAAACAAATATTTATTGGCAGTTTTCTAACACCTACTGAACTACAATTAAAATTATGTATTTGCTATCTGACAGTTCCACTATTTACATTCAAGTCGGTATCACTCGTCCATTGCGTTCCAACTTATTTCAATCAGATATCAACAGTCGTTCCTGCCCAGAACGTTCCAGACTGCCCCGAGCGCTCCCGTACACAAGCGCACTCTACTCGTATAACTCGCTCTCCACAGCACACATGCTTCACTCTTCGCCAACACACACGTCTGCCGCAGTGTCTCGCACCTCCGCCCTCGGCCCTTTTCTTCGCCAGGTGGCTACCACAGACTGCCGACCCCCCTCACCAATCATCGTGGCAACAGGTGTGGCGCTCTTTGCAAGGGCCGGCGCTCCATCGAGAACAATCTTCACACGTCGGTACAAGCCGTGGGAAAGGGGGAGATCCAGAAAGTTCGCGCAATGGGCCGAGACAGCTTATCATATCGCACCAACAGAGGGGAGGGGTGGTGTCACCTGGAAAAGGGTACCCAAGTTTTTTTAAAAGATATCAAATTTATGTAAACTTGTGCGATATTATTTGTTTACTACATAAGCCAAATCAAGTGAAATGCCAAAAATGGCAATCTTACCCGTAACACCTTATGCCCGAAGGTAACTCCAACACTACATTCTTCCGTTACTATCAAGAGCTTTTTTTTTTCAAAAACGTTCTGAAATGAAAACACTATTCTTCCTACCGTTGGTCCGACCAACTTCTGAGAAGACGATCTAATACAGTTTCTCCTATGTATAATAACGCAGCTGTACAGACTGTCTACATTTAGTTGGTTTAATTCATCACTAGGAAGTCGTCTTTAGGCATGTGAAAACTAATGTCACTCTTAGAAACCTCACTCCAGTAGCCTGGAGTCTGCTAATGTCTTTAGATGTCATTGCCCAATTCTTACATTCATAACCAAGCTGCAGGTATAGACATCACTTACGTTTCACCAATGAAGCTTAGTGTAGACTAAGGCTCGATACTTTGCAGAATAGTAGATTATTTGGAACAAATTAACAATATGTTGCAGCATGTACTGTACGGTACAGAAGAACCCGTAGTGTAACCTGTGTTGCAATTGGCGGGCGCAGCCAATTTAGACGTGTCGCCTCACAGCGACTCACGACGACAGTCGGCGAACGAGGACGTACCAAGCCAATCTGCATCTTGATATTTACGACGCAATTTCGAGACAAAGCTGCAACAAGGGCCATTCCCGCGGGCTGGTTGCACTTTAACAAGGTAATTAAAAAGGGCGCAAGACCCTGCGGCCTCGGAGAATAATGCATCAGGGGTTATTTTCCTATAACAATGCAATATTACTGGGTTATAGCTCAATTATATGTTTCCAGAGATAATTATGTGCAGGTTTTAGCGTCGCGCGCACCGCCTCAGTGCTCTACGGTGGCTGAGCACGGCTGCCAGTCATTCGCGATAGCCGGGGCCGCAAAGAAACGGGACTCTCGCCCTTATATGCACCTCCTCCGTGCCCCCTCGGCTTCTGCACGGGAGCAGGAAACAAGAGCGCTGCGTGCTCGCTTCGCGCGGCAGAAAAACGTTCAAACTAAACTCGTCTCCACTCAAAAAATTTCAAACTTTTACTTTAAAATCAGTTATATTTTCTAACCATGACGAAATAATAATATTTTCTTAACTGAATATATTTTCTACGTAAAAAAATGCTAAAGCATAGAACTGTTTTCATTACTTTTCTGGACGTGCACAGGAAAAAAGTAGCAAGCGAGAGACTTTTTTGTTTTAAGAAATAGATTGGTGATATGCGTATGTAACGAAAAAGAAACGACACTTTTTCTCTCTTATACGAGAGCGGCAGCTACGAACTTACTGCTTCCTGTTATCTTCATTACACTTTTCTAGTAATGTATATACATAGAGTTAAAACAATGTTGCTAATTGTTAGTTAACACATGTTTACTCCGTAGCATATATTATTACTGAAAGCAAAAATCACAAAAAAAGACACGCGAAAGTATATTTCGTTACGGAAATACACAAGTTACTTTCGATACCAAATTACACCTACCTCGCCCAATCATATTCACAATTCACCGTTTAGAAAGTTCTGGTATGTTATAGTTTGCGGTAATTGTTGTCATTTTACAAAGAGCCATACTGCAAAAGCACTTATGCCTCATTAATTCTTGCACATAAAATACAGTTAACGGAAACGTTTTCTAGATTTTAAACAGTTTAATTCATTACTAATACATTGTTATCCGTTTGCGTCTATTTATTATTCAAAATATTCCTAGGTCCAGTTATTCATCATTTCTCATAGCATTGCTTGGTCCATTTATTTCTCTAAACATTCCTCAGAACATTACTCACTCAATTGCTTTCTCAAATTATTTCTCAGAACTTTACTCGGTCTATTTATTCCTCAAAATATTCATCAGCGACTGCAGCGTACTCTAGCAGAATGCATCGGAAACAACAGTAAATAAGATAGCAGGAAAGAAAATGGCATACAAAGGAAATTGTGGAGATAAAATTCAAGATAACTGCCGCCCGACCGGAATTACAGAGTATAAGAAAGTGCCTGTGTTGCCATGCAGAAGGTTACATTTGCTCGGCGATGCTCAGGTCGTAATGGCAGACGTCGTAAGGGGCGCCGCGACGATAGATCCTGCTCTGCTAGCCACTTGGATATGGTACTAGTGGTCACAGGCGTATCACCAGCTGCCGTGACATGTCCCTAGATGGTGCGCAGCGACGCCTGTGGAGTTCTCGCAACCTGTCGCACGATGAAACGATCCTCCCTGCTGGTTATCCGCCGAGGTCGACCCAAGCCTTCTCGACGTCCAACCTGCCCCTGGGAGGCCGACGACGCGCCCTCTCTCAAACTCATACAGCTGGGCAAAGGCTTGTCGAATGAGTCGTCGGGACATGCTGCGTGTCCAGTGAACTCGACTCTGTGGCTCCCACTGCTACTAAAGCCTTATTCGATCTCTTGCAGCTATGAATGTTGGCGGGACATGTGTGCCCCTAGTGGCATATCCGCGCAAGCAAATTACATTACACGAAATGGGACACGAGTCGGGCTATGACGATCGAGTGCATGTAGCAACCTTCGTTCTACTCGCGCGATTCGTTCATGGTAATCAATATTTTTGCAAATGGGTGTATTTCATTACTGCGGGACGTGGTCAGAGGAGTTTGCGGTGGAGGCAGAAAAAAAAGAGGTGATTGTATTAATATTACTTTCTATAATTCTGATGTACTACGCTATGAAGTTGTCAATGATTATATTGTTCGGTAGAAAACTCCGCATAAAAGATAAATCATTTTGTTGCTCTGACTCTGTACACCATCAAGTTGTACTGTTGAGAGCCACTTAGGTTTGAAGTACACTGCTGAGTGCAGCTTTAGAAGCTTACAAGCACACACACTCCAAAAAGTAGATAACAAATACAGTATTAAAAATATATAAGTGTAAATATTAACAGTGTAGTAAAAATAGAGGTACTTTTTTTATACTTACTGCTATCGATGATACTCTTACTCCGTGAACACGTGAATAGATAACATAACTAAGCAAACACTTGTAAAAACGAAGTGCTACTTTCGGTTCTTTACATTATCAGTCAAATGCCTATAAATCAGCGTATGATTGCATTCGAGTGAAGTGATTTATTTATTTACGCCACTTAATTACAGTGTGAGGGATCGGGTACAGTCTTGCAAACGTACTTTAAAATGTCACACAAGTAATAATTACATACGTAAATGGAGTGTCTCGTTATATGGGAGACGAACCCGCGTAAAAGCATATGCAATAGTGTGCATGCATTTGGAGCATAATTTTAATACAAGCAATGATTCACTAAACGATTCACGTTTGAGAACATACATACATAGCAACTACGCGGAGATTAATATGCAAGTAAAGTATATAGGCCCTACAAAAAAGAAACCGTATTACCCATATGTTCATATTTGATTTCAAAACCCAGTTTCTGTTTTTTTTTATTAAATTTATTTGTATATTAAATGCCAACTGAAATCACACGACACGTCGGGAACAAAAATTCAATACACAAAAACATGTCGAATTCAGGATCGCAGACACACTGGAAAATTGTATTATTTCGCAAGTGGATTTGGGGCGCAGGTCACATTGCCGCTTGCGCTCACGACGAGAAGACGCATAGCCGTGCCACACAACTGCTGTGTTTGTGAGTTTATAGAGTATATCACGTAAACGTATCAGGATTCGAACAAACATCTTCATATCGTACAGGAACCCGTTGTCTACGAATCATGCTGGTTAATTTCAATACTAAAATGCGAAAACCAACACGTCCAACAAACGTGCCAAGGGAAGAAGGCGTGAAGGTGGCACAAATATACTTCTTACGAGAGAAACATTAAACATTATCGATTCAAAATTAAATTAAAGTAAAATTTAAATATTATATATATCGGTCGAGATTTAACACATGACACAAATACTTAAGCAAATAAGTTTCGCTCATGGGTAACAAACACGTTTGAAATTAAACGAAATAGGCTGTGCATATATATAGAGTATATTCAAGATGAACAGAATACATGTTTAAAAACCATTGACAATCATGGATTAACAGCGCAGATAATCCGTCTAAATGTGAACAAATAACTAAGTTCTGACCGTTCTGTCTGCTCGACGTCACTGGCGTCCACCTGAGTTAGCCCTTTATGTTTTCGACTGCAGATAAAACAGTGACCGAACGAATTAGTTTGAGAAGCCCTTCATCTTGCCGGCTACATATAACACAGTTACCGACTAAGGACTAACCGTGTGAACTACTAATCCAGTAGGGAACCAATACATAAATACATTTTGATAAATTCTTAACATGCCTGAAATCTGGTTCACATACGTGTATACGAATCGTTGGTTGTTTACCTAACAGTTGTCACGTCGCACTGTATCAGAGATATGCTAAGTATAATAGATATTCGTTACATATGTGTTTTATGAAATAGAGCATATTGACATAATTTGAAAATTTTGTTCTGCAAAAGGAATTTCTACCTTATTAATGTGATACATGATCCTGCATGAATTAAAGCACGAAATTTGTAGACCTCCGTAATGTAGTCGGCAGGTAGTACGCTTTCGTGTGGTACAAAAGGTTCCGGGTTCGAANACTACCTTATTAATGTGATACATGATCCTGCATGAATTAAAGCACGAAATTTGTAGACCTCCGTAATGTAGTCGGCAGGTAGTACGCTTTCGTGTGGTACAAAAGGTTCTGGGTTCGAATTCCTCGCAAGACAATGACTTTTTTTTTTAAATCGCCGTGGAAGTAGGCCCAGTCTCGAATGACTTCGATGTCGACGATACATTNAAGACAATGACTTTTTTTTTTAAATCGCCGTGGAAGTAGGCCCAGTCTCGAATGACTTCGATGTCGACGATACATTTTAACTCGATAAATAAGCTAGAAATTTGCACAGTTTTTCCGCGGCGTTCGTGAGCCTGATTTTTTACGTCGTGGTAAAACGTACAAATGTTACACTGTTAAAAAAAATTTGACTAACTTCTTTAGATGTCGTTCTCTTCGAGAGTAGAGGACATGTAAGTCCAAGACAAATTTGAACTGAAAATGAGTGTTCCTGCAACAGTTAGGGCATCCAAACTCAGCAGTATATTTAAATAAAATTAATACTTATTAAAAACCAAATGTAACAAACGATACAATTTTAACAACCTGACCAAAATGCAGGTGTGTGCGAGCCACACACAAATAGTTGTTTATTAGCAAAATTGTTCTTATTGAGATTGTAGTCTAATGAGACTATAAACTATTTTCTCGCGTTTTAACCCTGATTCGGAATTTTTTTTTTTTTTTCATATTTTAAATCATGTACTTATTTAACACTACCACTTGACAGAAAANTTTTTTTTTTTTTTTTTTTTTTTTCATATTTTAAATCATGTACTTATTTAACACTACCACTTGACAGAAAAAATATTTTCTAAAATTTATTTCAATTGTCGTATAAAAATACACGAAATTAAAAATAAAATAAATGGCTAAAAAAATTTCGAATATTGTGTAAAATCATTTAAAATTCCATAATGATGTAACACTTTTATAAAATATATCGATTAAAATAATGAGTACTTTTACTGCATTTCATGGAGATTTCATTTTACGCTGAAAACCAAAATAAACAATGCAGCACAAAGTAATAAGGCACCCGGGTGGCGATTAATGACATAGAAATTAATGGTAATCCTGTCATTACATAATAAGCTTTAGAGTTTACATTTCAATTTTTTTAAATTTACTGTATTTTATTTATATGATTTACAAAACAACAGTAGACTGGACCTACAAATGTGTAACACTTAAGAATCACCTAATATAACATAAGCATACCTCGCTGTCACAAAATAAATACATCGAAGCATTCAATCCCATATTGGTTAGGTAGTAGTGCGTACTCGACAAATGTTCTTGTTTACGCAGGATTGTAAAAAAAAAAAAAAAAAACGAAATCACTTTCGTGTGGGTTCTTAAATCCATCCTAACCTAACATGTGTAAGGAATGAGTTTAAATTTGTATCTGATATATGCTAGCAAGTAACAGCGATGGTGCCACCCACCGAGTGACGGGCTCTCGAGTTGGCATCCGTATGATCTGTACCCATCTTCCATGAAACGAGGCCCTAGAATGTGGCAAAGATGGAATGAAAGGGCGGAGTGAACGTGAATTCCCCGAGAAAACCACTGACCATCAGCAACGCCAGACACATTTCCTATTTATAGAAAATGGGAAAATCCATACCACGGATCGAACCCAAATCGTCTAGGTGGGAGGTCGGCATTTTATTTGCAAGGCGTCCGGGGCACCTATTTTGTCAAGTAACCCCTCATCTGTACCTTTTCGAATTCGTCCTTCATACATCTACCTCGAAAAAAAGTGGCTTTGTTAACATAAAGCGGCGTCCTTTCATGATGTGCGTAACTGTATGGCATACAAAAGGAGTCACTTTTCCTTTGAAATTTTGTACAAAGACAGTTGATTTAAAAAGAGAAAAAAAAAACAGTTAGCCACCCATGCCAGAAACAACGGAAAAATGTGATTATTTTCCACCTTTATTTCTAGGAGAAAGTAAAGGACCAACCAATATTACCTGGAATTTACTGCAAGAGAACAGAATTTTCAACCGAGGTTATATGCTTGCAAAGCAGTGCACAGCAGCAACGATTCAGTTTAAAAAATAAATTCGGAATGGCCCCAGTTGTTAATGGAATGTGACAACCTGCCATAGTGAATATACGACAAAAAAAAAAAAAAAAAATTGGATAAGGCGACATATAATTTGAAAATTTAATAATATGAGTGAATCCATTTTATAAATAATTGTACTACAGAATATATGGAATTGTTATAAAGCGCAACAGGCTATTGCAATATCTTGTAATAAGTTCAATTCCATTTCGATGTGTCCTATGTACGGCTATTTTTACGTCAATGAGTGTATTCTGTACAAATCTAGATTACTATTTTGGTATCTTTGTGAAAAAAAACATGTCAATTTATATTACGATAGATTATTAAACAGTATTATTGTTTTCATAGTCATAGGATTACTTTCATATGTGTAAATATGGAATACGATGTATGATCAAATGTATTGGGATTGGTGTCATACGCTCGGAGCGAAGCCACTTGGCGCAGTTTAACCTTGGACCTTGTCTCACATGTGCCGTAAAAGTACAAATTCGTAGCTCCATTCGCATGTTAACAGCAGAACAAACGCGTGTAGTGTGTTGTCGCATTCACAGTGGCAGAGAATGTTGGGCAGGGGCTATACCATGAATTAATGTGGCGTTCAAGGGATGCCATCTGTCAGGAAAGGTATTCCCAACATTACACTCCTTGCGACTTTTCCTTCAAAAATCAAGTCCGATTTGAAAGGAAAATGATTTCTAGACGTCAAGAAAATCCAACAGTATGCGACGAGGCAGCTTCTCTCTATCCCAAGAAAAAGGTGTTATTGCTTCCGCCAATTGAAACAATGCTAGATAAGATGTGTGGCTTTATAAGGGAACTACTATGAAGGGGATCAAATACATAATAGTGCCATACTATTTGCTGGTAGCCACAGTCCCGATACCATTTGATCTCACCTTGTAAATTAGAATATAATGGTTTATGTATAATTTATCTTATTGGCGTTCGCACCTTTCGCCCACCTCTGAATTCGCGCCTGGTTGCAAACGTAGAAAAATTACGATACCCTTATTCGGATTGTGTAACCCACGCAGTTCATTTAAAAGAAGACAAGAAACTGAAGAGTGACAGCACAGTACTCGCTTTCAAAAAGCAAATTACTATAACT
Organism: Clitarchus hookeri; assembly: GCA_002778355.1. NCBI lineage: Eukaryota > Metazoa > Arthropoda > Insecta > Phasmatodea > Phasmatidae > Clitarchus > Clitarchus hookeri. The sequence goes on from NQII01000764.1 coordinate 178,722, forward strand.
GAGCCTGGAAAAATAATGAACAAAAAAATAAGCCCGGCACGATGTTAGACTCAAGCAGTTTTTGTGCAATATAAAAAAAACGAACTAGTGTAGTTGCAAGCCACCTTTCATAACTCCAGCAATGGGATATTAGCTGACACAAAAGAATATGTCACGTTCAAAGAAATGGGAAGAGAAACTGGTCCATAAGTGCAATCCAATACGCACAAAATATGAAGTGTTTTCGGTAAAACTGGATAAGTGTATAAAAATGTTAATATTGTAATAATTGTATATGCATATTGTAGCGTTATATAAAACTGATTCCAATAATGTGTGCGACAGTATTTCTTTTTTCTCTTTCTATAGCGGCATTGTGTACGGCCTACAGTTTTATTATTGTTCATACATTATCAGTGATTTACAAATAAAAACTAAANCTATAGCGGCATTGTGTACGGCCTACAGTTTTATTATTGTTCATACATTATCAGTGATTTACAAATAAAAACTAAAACTATTTGTATACAACAACAAAATTCAGTAGTTCGATTTGCATGTATTCTAATTGATCATCTAAATTCTTCCCAACATAATAATTTTTTTAACGTAACAATAAATTCACAGCTTCTAAAGTTTGGTTGGATGGCAGACACTTTTTTGGGATTGGTATTTATAATTTTGTGTATATTTCACAGTATTGACAGGCATGTAACATAACACCATCCATGTTTTCTGTCGGTAGGGACAAGTATGGCTCGTGTTATTTCCTTATTTTTTTTTAAATTATCTCTAAGAAGTCCCGATATTTGCTTTCCCTACCACCGTATATTCCATTTTCGATTTTTGCTTTGTGCCAGAGGCACGATTTTACATTTTAGCTTTAGCGTAGGCTCTTTTAATTAGTGAACTAGTATGCTGTGGACCGCATTCAGCAGAATTCACATTATTAGTTATAATTAGCAGCTGTATTTCACGAACATCACTAAATTTGCTACTCGCAGTGAACGAGGCTACGTAACTGAAATCACACTGGCGCACATAAATGAAGGAGACTTGCGCTCCAGTAGTTCTCTATGCTCTGTGGACTTAATACCTTCTAGCAATAAATGGACACTGACGTGATGTGCGTTTCAATTTTATCCGGGAAAACCAATAATTTATTCTTCAATAAGCAATATAATATTCATAGAAGTGGCCCCGTTAGCTCAGAATAATATAATGTGTGTTTTATTCACGCATAAACAAAACATGGCGCTTCGTGCAACAGTGCTTCTGAAGTACGAGTTTTATCAAAAAAATAATTACAGGCTCTTAGAAAGTCTTGCACTTATGGCAGATAATTGAATGAAAAAATATTATTGTGGACATGCGCCATTGCAGAGCTATGTCATCACCGGAAACTCACAAGAAGACATGAAAACACACACTGAAAACGAGCCAAAATTAGCAGTTGTCAAAAGATATTTAAGAAAAACATAGAAAATTCCACAATGAAATATGTCGAATAATTAACAAACATAGCAAAAGAAAAAAAAAAGATTGACGAAATAGAGAAGTTAGTGTAAAATAGCTACCAAAAAAGCATTATGAACAATACAGCGAAGACAACACATAACTACAATGAGCGAGGGCGAAGTTATACACAACAATGGACGNAAGCATTATGAACAATACAGCGAAGACAACACATAACTACAATGAGCGAGGGCGAAGTTATACACAACAATGGACGACAAAATGCCGAAACACTAGAGTACACAAGTAATGTAGGGAACTTACTGCGCACATGTGTATACACGAAGTTCAGTAATTCTATCATTTTACTTTTTTCTTTGATCTGAAATTTTCCTGAGGTAAGTGATATTGTTTTTTAATTGATGTAAATTAAATAGACAGTTTGAATGATTATATCTTTATTAATCTGCATTTCCCACGATGTCGACAGATAAATAGGTCTCGGCGTCTTTAATATATTATTGTCGTTAGGGACCAGTACGTCTCTTGTTACTTCCTTACGTTTTACAAATATGTTTTTAAAAGTCTAATTGCACGCCTCGCTTGCATTCATCAGTCGTTATCTTCGCCTCTTGCATTATAATCAACTGTTATCTACGTTCTGCGAAGCTACTGACGCGCCGCCAGCAACAAAGGGAAGATTACGTAACACGTCTTTCTATTATTTCATTACCAAAATTAATAATATTGGCACGAATCTACAAACATAAATGTTTATGTTTCGGCTAGAATAAGTTTATTCGTGCATACTGCACATCAAAGATCTAACATAAGTAGAACAAACTTCATATCTAGCTGTACTTCTACCTATAGTGGCGTAAAACTAGGTGCAGCGTGTAGGTACATTGCCCCATCCTAACTTTTGATAAAGGGCACCACAATGAGGTTAAATGGGCACCCAGACATCTTTGTTGACTGAAATGAGTTAGAATGACAAGTAAAATCTCCCATTCCTGACCTCGCATTGATGTTCCCAATTTAATACGTGACTTAAATCGTCATTTTACATAAGTTTATGTCATAACTAAAGCCGAAAAATTGTTGTAATATGATTCTGATACATAGCGTTTACACTTCTATATTATAGCTATATTTTTATGTTTTATAATGTAATTTAGGCACCAATCGTAACAAATTGACATTTGTAAAGGTAGAAAAAATATCTAAGGGGCGCCTAAAGCCTTGCTTAGCCACTTTTTTTTAAACTTATCTGTAAAGGGGCGTCAAAAGACTTGTCCCTTCCTAAATCGGGTATGTTGTTTGGCCACAATCATAGCGACTAGGTGTGGAAGTGTGGGAGGAGTCGCTGTGGCGTGTCATCGGCCGCACGTCCGTGCAGTCGCCCGAAGCTCGCCCGAGAAGTGACTGGTGGAGAGTCGACCCGCCCGCTCTGACAGTCTGGCAACACTGTAGGCGCGCACCATGCTTGTCAGCCACTCGCGTATCGTTTGAGTGAGTCAGGGAAGAGAGCGGCACAGCCTCCACGTCTCACTGCTTTCTCACAACTAACCGCTTCGCAGCGCGGTACCGACTGATATACAGACCTGCCCAGTAGTGGGGGAATCCACCACGAGGTCCTCAACCATGCCATGACCACAGAATGAGAATTTAACAAAGTGACGATTTTTTGTGTATGAACTGCGCCCATAANCCAAAAGACTTGTCCCTTCCTAAATCGGGTATGTTGTTTGGCCACAATCATAGCGACTAGGTGTGGAAGTGTGGGAGGAGTCGCTTTGGCGTGTCATCGGCCGCACGTCCGTGCAGTCGCACGAAGCTCGCCCGAGAAGTGACTGGTGGAGAGTCGACCCGCCCGCTCTGACAGTCTGGCAACACTGTAGGCGCGCACCATGCTTGTCAGCCACTCGCGTATCGTTTGAGTGAGTCAGGGAAGAGAGCGGCACAGCCTCCACGTCTCACTGCTTTCTCACAACTAACCGCTTCGCAGCGCGGTACCGACTGATATACAGACCTGCCCAGTAGTGGGGGAATCCACCACGAGGTCCTCAACCATGCCATGACCACAGAATGAGAATTTAACAAAGTGACGATTTTTTGTGTATGAACTGCGCCCATAATCACTCCCGTTTGCAGCTAGCCAAATAACTAAGGTCTGTAATCGCTCCTCTCTTCCTGCCGCAAATCTTAGAACACCATAGTGACGCATGTTTGCACAATTGCTACACGGGCAAACGGAAGCGACACAGAGCTACCTTGTGTGAGTTGAGCGGAGCAACTGTCTTTAAATGGTTCACTTACAATGAACGGTGCTACGACATGGCCACGTGGTGACGATATGGTGCGACAGCCGTCCACGGCATGGAACACCAGCCAGTCGGAGTAACTTCCGGCTTCCTGCCCAGTGCCAGCTGCGCGTGTTTACCTCGTCGCCCGCAACACCGCCTACCTCGCACAACCGAGCGCCATTATGACCATGTCCAACTTCTATGGGGACAGTAAAAAATAGCCCTAAAATGTTACAGCCAACGCGTGATGTCATTTAGTTATAATAAAAGACAGACGTTTCGTTTGCTAACGCCCACTACGCACGTATGGGCTTTACAGCCCCCCCCCCCCCNCAATCCAAACTCTCTCTAAGAGGAGGCCGAGCCGGTGGTAATACACAGGATATTATATCTATCGCGAGCGCCTCTAACACCGCGAGATGTTCCCACGACGGCTAATAAAAGCCAGTTTAGGATACTTCCTCGACGGCTCGACTTTTACGAAACCCGATGCCACATTAAAAGGAAGATGCGCGCTCACAGCACTGCGGCAGTAACTGTCAGTAAACTGTTACTGTTTCATATGTTCTTGAAATTACTGGCATGGAGCGGTCGCACTTCCAGGACGTTAATACCCCAACGATTATAGTTTGCCCGAATGTAAAATATTGATTGATTCGTAAACCGTGGGCTCTTCGCATCATTGCTGGCTAGAAACTTCAAAACGCACGTTACAAGCTACCCCGCCATTCAGTTTCATCACGGCAGCCCGCAAGAGACTATGAAACGCTGAAACGAAACAAGAAAATATTCGGTTTTACACAGATTAACCAAAAGCATCGCTAATGCTCTGGTCATTTCCACCCGCAAACTCCGACCAAAATAAACTTCGATGACAAACAGATTTTCATGCATAACATGGATTTGAACATTTCAGCGCAAACTGACGGAATACAATTTAAACAATTCTCGTATTTTGTTGCCAACACGTTTGTTTCAAAGATCAAATAAAAATAGTATATTTAACTAATGAATGTCATGACGTGAAAAAAAAAAAACCTTCAGCAACCTTTCTACAACAAGCTTTCCTTATGAAAGGCTGTTTTTGTTGCTAAACTCAAATGCAAACCCATATACAAAAATATTACAAGTTAAAAATGTCATATTGATATGTTTATGAACACAGCGTTACTCAGTTACAAATACAATGAGTTCCAGATATATTTTATTATCTGGCATGCTTTTATCACTGATTCACAATTCGGGTCATTCTTGATAAACTAATATTTGGTTTAGAAAGCAACACTTCTCGGCAACAGTGATAAGAATTTGGGACTAAAGAGTTAGATTATTTAAGTGAATCTTAATTCTGAAGTAACGTAATAAACTTGCTGGATGTTTTTCGAATATTGCACCTTCCATACATAACATGAAGATTTTTACGAAATATAAAACCATTTTAAATCAAAAATATATTACGAATTCCCTTCTCTACAAGCATTTAACTCGTAATGCAGTGATAATGATTTAAAACCTAAGCTCTGAAATCACAGTAAACAAGCAATATGGTTCTCAGCCAATACTGTGATATCTGCTGTTTGGGGGAATCTATAAAAAAAATCTTCAAGATACGTTCCGTCATTCGAAGAGCCAAATACTCTATGTGAAGCAGGGTCAATTTTGTTGGTGACATGTTTCATGCAACTGTCAATTTCCGCCATACCTTTGTAAATGTATCACAGACGTATGCCCTAACTACGCATTTAGAAGCACAGTTTCCATTGGAGTTATACAAATATAAATCCGGCCTGATGTACGCAACTACGTGAAGTACTGTCCCCTGCCATCATAAGTTCCAAGCTCACGTTTTATCATCGTTATATATTCACTTGCGTTTATTAATATTCTGTTACTCAGGTATAGGTCGGGCGCACATTGGGACAGGTGAGGCACGGCAAAACAGGACGGCGCAGAGCAGCACAGTACTGCGCCTGCTTCCGCCTGTGTCGCGGAACAAAGTTTCTGTACACGTGCTGCTTCCTCCCTCATTGACGAAGTGTCCTACCCATACGTGGTTTTTTATGCTACCAGTCACTCCCAATACATCAAGTCCAACTTAAAACAAGACTTTCCGAGTACAATCGCCAAGAATATTAATTTAAACAATGGCAAGTATTATCGAAACATTTTGCACAAAGTTAAACGAGGTAAAGGACAGACTGACAACTTATGTATTTAAAACTGTTACACAATTTAGGTTATAGACGTACGTTGAATTTAACAATAAGTAAAATTCGTAAGACTGTGAAGTGTTTGTTGCCTACTTTCCTTTGGAAAGGTAGGCTTAAGGACATGTAATAGCCGTGAGACAAGACTTACGCAAAGGCTATACTTCAATACGCGATTTGTATACCTGCAACTTTGCCTAAGTTACTGGCCACGTGTATTTGTGTTTGTGGAAAGACCTTACCTTACTCAACTGGGCCAATCAGAATTAGATAACTCCGATAGAGAATGTCTGTGATTCGCGGGGAAAGAAACCTAAGACGCGTAAAAATTACAACAAGTGCTCTGATATGCTACTAGTCATGACATACCCTCGTGAAAGTCAGATGTGTCTACTGATTACTTACCAGCAAGAAACCGTGTTAGCATGACGTCGTCGAAGACGCTGTACCAGCAAGGGCGACTGATAACAATGTCGGAAATAATTCGCTAAAAACTTGATTTTGGTCAGTTGTAAGATCACTACCAGAGGTGTAATTACTCAAACATTCCTCTCCCCCCCTCCCCTAGGGGTGCTTCTCTCCCTACACCCTCCCCCTCCTATATTCAGATTTGTAGTCCTTTGGTTGTAGAACAATATCTTCGTAACTAATGGCCATAAAAATATAATTTTTTTTTGTAGTTTTCACGTATTATATGATATAAAAAAGTTTTTATTGAAATGTGTGGTAATGCCAGTGGTTTCGCCGCAATGGTAAGAAATGTGTGTCAAACCGTGGCTTTTAGCATGCCATATGAATGGTTTTTATCATGTAGTTGTAAGGTAAATGAGAATTCGGGAGTATTGCTCAGATTAAAGTTGTAACTTGTTGGACGCCCTTTGATCGATGAGTCAGCATCCAGGCGACAGAGAAACGAGACGTGCGCCAACTTTCTTGAAACCCCACACCTTTACGCGGGAAANTTTCTTGAAACCCCACACCTTTACGCGGGAAAGGCGATCTTGGGAATGGTCGCCGTAAATATCAGTTTTCATGTAGCTGCTGAAGCTGAAGTTTGTGATTTGTTTTTTAAGAGTGATTTGTTCTGCTTGTGCTGGGTCGTTATGTGCAGGTGAAAACTCGTTTACGATGATATTTAAGATAATGATATTTTTTTGGTAACAAGTAAACTTTCTAATTTATTTCAATAAGTTACTATGGGATCATTTTACGATTAAGGAACTTCCCTGTTTCGTTTTATCCTGTCTTATGTCTTAAAAAACAATGTTTACTAATTAAAGTAAACTCCTTACGTTGCTTNAAGTTGTAACTTGTTGGACGCCCTTTGATCGATGAGTCAGCATCCAGGCGACAGAGAAACGAGACGTGCGCCAACCTTCTTGAAACCCCACACCTTTACGCGGGAAAGGCCATCTTGGGAATGGTCGCCGTAAATATCAGTTTTCATGTAGCTGCTGAAGCTGCTGCACGTGAATTGTGATTTATTTTTTAAGAGTGATTTGTTCTGCTTGTGCTGGGTCGTTATGTGCAGGTGAAAACTCGTTTACGATGATATTTAAGATAATGATATTTTTTTGGTAACAAGTAAACTTTCTCATTTATTTCAATAAGTTACTATGGGATCATTTTACGATTAAGGAACCTCCCTGTTTCGTTTTATCCTGTCTTATGTCTTAAAAAACAATGTTTACTAATTAAAGTAAACTCCTTACGTTGCTTNTCCCTGTTTCGTTTTATCCTGTCTTATGTCTTAAAAAACAATGTTTACTAATTAAAGTAAACTCCTTACGTTGCTTGACTGCAGCTATGTTCCAATTGATTTAGGATTTCGTCATATGTATTTTAGCAACATTTGAGTTTTATAATCTTTCAATTAGAATACTACGACAGTCATTTGTTTTGCAACTTGCTCTGCCGTCTGGTGAACCACAAAGTAGTTTACACATTCTTTTCGTTTCAATTGTTAAATATTTTTCACATAAAATTCCAAAAATATAATTCTTCTGTTTATTACGCAGGGTGTTAAAATAACGAAATATGCAAGAATTATACTTAATTACAATAACCAAGTGTTCATATAAATATAACTATAGTTACGAACATTTTTGCCTCATTACAAACTTTACACTTTAACATGTCTTGAAAAGCTGTAATACTTATTCACATTTACCTATGTCGTTTTATACAAAGTAATATATAGATATTAAAGAAAATAATTATAACTAGAATTTTAAATATGATATCACTACGGCATCACGAGCAAATATAGTGGTGATTTGGGGATTTGGTAACTTGTATTTGGAAATTTGCCCATTTCGATGTTAACAAAATGCAAAATTCAAATCATAAAAATATGTTATCATGTTTATAGGCAAAAAAAGGTGCCATGTTGCGGTTTTGTTAGCAAAAAGTGCTAGTTGGAATGCGGCCTCAGTTAACACAGTTAGCAGTAAACGTATTGTTACAAGAACGCCTGAGGGGTGTATCAAGAGTTCGTGAGGGATGGAGGTCTTAGCAAAAAAAAAAAAAAAGAACTGAATTCCATTTTTCATTTATTCACGCAGCTCTTATTTACAGCATTACATTATTGTTACAAAACGCCTGAGGGGCGTATCTGAGTTCGTGAGGGATGGAGGTCCTAATAAAAATAAAATAACTTAATTGGCTCATTCCATCTCAAGTGATCAAGGGCCTCCCACTCTTCAGCTTCAATTTCACTGAAACTTGCTGTAGGTGTANTTACTTGTTCCGATGGTTCTGTCGATTGGCACAGTTCTTCAACGGTAGACGAATGGCAAGGCAATGCTTCATCATGCACAGAAACATACTCGTCAAAGGTGGATGAGAATTGTAGTCTCTCTTGAAGGGTATCCCACTCATCTGATGGCACTAGCATCTCAACTTCATCACCTGTTGTTGTGGATGACACTGAAGCATGTGTGAAGCCTGCTTTCCTAAAGCAGTTGGCGATAACTGGCTGTGGCATGGATGTCCAGGATGCAGCAGTCATGTGCATTGCTGTCAGCAAACTGATTTTCTTAAGAGGCTTCTTAGCCTCGAGATCACGGAGGAGTGTTTTACAGAGGCGTGATCTGAAATGATGTTTGAAATTCTTAATGATGCCTTGATCCATAGGCTGCAGACATGCTGTAGTGTTTGGTGGCAAGAACTCAATACGGATATTCCGGAGTACACTTGTTTCTGTTGGATGTGCAGAACAGTTATCCAAGAAAAGGATGATTTTCCTGTTCTGAACACCCATTTTAGCATCCAGAAAATGTAGATACTGAAGGAAAATTTTGCAGGTCATCCAGGCATTCTGATTACTTTCGTACCTGCAGGGCAAAGTTTTGATGTTTTTAAAGCACCTGGGTTTTGCTGCCTTTCCAATCACGAGAGGAGGGAGCTTCTCGCTGCCATCCATGTTTGCTCCCAGCAAAATTGTTACTCTTTCCTTTGATCGTTTGCCACCTACACACTTTTCTCCTTTGAAAGAGAATGTTTTATCGGGAAGCAAGTTAAAAAAAAGTGCACATTCAACCACATTGAAAATATCTTTTGCAGCATATTCTTGCAAAATAAATGGAAGCACAGTCGTTTTCCAGTCGTCTGCGACAGACTCATCAACACTAGCACTCTCGCCACTTACCGTCTTGTACACAATACCGGTGCGTTTCTTGAACCTATCCATCCAGCCATTTGAAGGAGTGAAATTGTCTACACCTAATCTCAAGACTATTTCCGTTGCCTTTTATCGCAAAATTGTTCCATTTACAGGCACATTTTGGGAACGCACTTGCCTAAACCACTCTAGCAACCTCTCATTAACCTCTTCGTATTTCCCACAGCATATCTTCTTCACAGTGATTGATCGCGTGGAGCATTCTTTTATGATTGTGTCCCTATTGGAAACAATTCGGTTCAGAGTAGTCACTGGGATTTCCAAATCACGAGCAATTGCTCTTCGTGTTCTACTGGGATTACTGTCCACGTGCTTGATTAAATTTAACTTTTCCGCTAATGAAAATGTCTGTCTTTTCTTAGAGGCACTCATTTTAATGTTTACTTAAACTGTTTCAACGACAAATTAATTTTCACTACGTAAACATTAACAGACTACGTAAATATTAACCACTTTCATCCATTTACATTCGCGTAAAAAATAAACACGCGGTGTGATTCCATAGATGAATGCATACAAGTAAAGCGCACCATATTTGTGTGTGCAAATGTGGCCGCTGGCGACATCTTTAGTATTCCAGACGTACTATGTTGTGCACACTGTGCTTCAGTGCCTAGCCAGAGAATCTCAAAGTGTAACCGCTTGATGGTGGTTACTCTATGGCGTTTACGAATCAAGAAAATACCGTACTAATGTAAACAAAACGTGTGAGTATGTAATGAAATACTTTCAGTTGTGAAAGTAAGTTATGTGAAATGGTTTGGTGACAGATATAAATTACTGAATCAGAAACAGTGTGCATTATTCGCGGGAAACTGAAAACCTTATTTCCGGGAATGTTTATTATTGTTCTTATGGAAGAACCGTCGGGACCAGAAAAATCCTGCACTATAGACGGGAAAACCTTTTAAACGGGAACCTTATAGGCGGGTTCCACTGTACTTGATTTATGCCAGTAAGTGAATTTCTCTTGGGAAAGTATTTTGTGCGTGAAAATATGAGATGCGGAATTAATCTGAAAATAAAACGGTACTGGCCGTGTTCGAATTCACCATTTAGTATGCAGTGAAACCTCGTTGTTGTGTTCCGTTTGTGTCGATTTTTTTTTGGATGGTCCCAATAAATACCCTATGTAAACAATGTTAAAAAAAACACTCATTCTATGCCTTTAAATCATTCATTTACCCGCATCCATCAATCAGATATTCTGTCCGAAAACCAAAATTTATTTGGAACTATTGTTTATCTGTGAAAAAAATCATCTTAAAACTGTTACTGCCAAAATTCAGTAGCGCCAAGAGCAGGTAAACAGACACGCCGTAACCTCAAATGCTAGTGTACACTAGTTGTCTGAAATGTTGCAATTGTTACCACATAATTTATTTTTGATAGTTCAATCACTATTTGTTTTAAATTACTCGCGTCGAAAAACAGGTGAAACATAATAATTGCAGGAGGCTCATTCCATCTCAAGTGATCAAGGGCCTCCCACTCTTCAGCTTCAATTTCACTGAAACTTGCTGTAGGTGTAGACCTATCCTAGAAACGAACCTGTGCAAAATTTTAAATCATGAGCTTTAGTGTTTAAGAAACTGTAGCCTTCTACTTGAATGACTCTTTGATAAGTGTGCAGTGAAAACGAAAAAAAACTCATTGTTTGAAGCTATTTTATTAGAACATAAAGGCAAGTAGGAAACTCTAACTTTCATGTCTTAGATAACTTTTGGCTGTGAATCAGAAAAATACAATGTGACAGGATGTAGACCATTTTATGAGCCAGTATAATGCATCAAAATACCTCAGCAAAGCTGGTGGAGAAAAACGCGCTGATTTTTTGGCATTCTTTGGGGTCATATATCTTAGGAAGAAAAAATGCAAAGGAACTACGATTTGGCACACTGGTTAACAATGCCTGAGACATGACTCTGCTAGAATACCTTTCTGTCTAGCCACTTACTTCGGATTATACTCAATCACAAACATTGTGTCGAATTTAAAATTACAAATATTGAACTAAGTTCAGATGTAAATATTGAAAAAGGGCCATTTCAGAGCTTCTTTTTCCTAACGCCACTGGAAAGAGCACATTTACCTTCACTAGAAAGAGCCTGTTTAATCTTAGAGCCGATTCAGGAACGGGACCAAATATAAGGTTGAACCTTAACAAAAATCACGTGTACTATGTTACGAGGCGACAACACAGATTGCGGAGTCCATTACACAAAATGGCAGAAAAATATGGGAACTTGATGACTCAATCTGTTCAGAACCACCAGTTGTCCATTTCTGTAACTGTTGATGGTAACAGTGTGGAGCAAGGCTGTAGGCAAGATATGTATGACATTGTTATCAAATGCTGCTTATTTTGCTGCATAGGGATGGGCATAAATCATATCTTAGAATTGCGTTGGTCCATGGTGGCCATGCCACTACCGATTCTTTCAGATTAATCCTCAAGAATGGACATCTCCATCGCCAAGGGGCCACGCCCGATAGCCAGGCAAATCCAGCCACGGGTGGGCGTACTTTGCCGAGGTTCCCAAGCCTCAATATTAGTTTCTTCTTCTTCTTGGTTCCAAAGCCAGATGATGGGTCTATTTCCCTTGGTTCCCAAGCCACATTTGTTGGTTTCTTCTTCAAGGTTCCAAAGCCTTGGTTGGGTTTCTTGCCACGGTTCCCAAGCCAGTATATGGGTCTCTTCATGTTGGTTCCCAAGCCATTCCTATTTAAATCATTGCTTCATGGAATTAAATTTTTCTTCAATACTGCCCAATATGGCTTCTGGCAAATTATACTGGCGTCCTGTTCTAGTTGCTGAAGGTGCTCCAATATTCATGATGATGTGCTGCTCAGGAATCCAGCATTTATCTTCTCTTTCAGGCCAATGGAAGGAGCGCACCGGACCAAATGAGTGCATAAAATTGACAAGCGCACCGTGTTCTTTAATATCAACTTCACATATGTTACCACTCCACCTGCGATTGTCATAGATGCAAGCAATGTATTGGCCAGGAACAAGGCTTAAAACTGGCATGAAAGCCACGTTTGTGTCAGCTGATTGGTAAATAGAGGCCACAAAAGAAGTTGTATCATTTGTCACCCGACTAACTTGAATGCAGTTCAAATCCGTTGGCAAAAAATGGTGATTCTCACGAGTTCCAGATAAGGTACGACCATTTTCAAATCGCTCTTGTTGTAGCCTTCTTTCACCTTCTATTTCTTGGCTTGTAACAAAAATGAATTTGATTCCCTGTATTTATTGGACACAAAATTTTAATAAATCTTGCGGAGTTAATATTTGATTATCTGTAGTTCGTTGCAGACTTACTCTTGCTGCTAGGCGTTTAGCTGTTCCACCAAGTCCATCACATGGAGACTTACCGTGACTTGTGCCAAAAAAGTTCCACTCTGCAGTTATACCAAAGTCCTTTTCGTAATTGCACAGATTGATCAAATTTTTGTAATTCTTGTACTGAGCAGCAGAACCGTCACTGAAATAGTGGATGTGTACTATTTCTTCCATGGTGCTTTTCAAATAATTGATCAATTTGGTCAAGAATGTGTGGACAGCAATGGTGTCATGTCTGAGACAATCAGTGATAATGCAGAAGCTAATGCAATGAACTTCTTCAGCTTTGTAATAAACAACAAATGGATGCAATGTTGCTTGACTGTTGTCCCAGTGAAATCCTTGAACAGCATCTTGAACGATGAAAGAATAATTTACCGCAAAATCCATTAGAATAACTAGTTCACCAGGCTTCAAATTTTCTTTTATTTTCTTAAAACAACAAGTCTGGTGTTTTTCAACATAGTGGTGACTAAAAAGCTTCAAAAGTTTGGCAATCAAATTTTCAATAAATTCTCCAATAGGCAGCTGCTTTGATTCCAAAGTGGCACGATCAGTGTGTGTCCATTGCTTGAATTCGATCGCATCCTCAAAATCACAGTCGCTAAAAACTTCCATTAAATATTTCTGTAATTCTGTAGTTCCTGGGCAGTTTTCACACCGTTGAAGCATGCAATCCTTTGAATCTAAACTACAGACAATCATGGCAAGAAGGTCTCTGTAGTCATTGTTAATAAGGCATGCATTAACCATTAGCTTCACATTTTGGTGGATTGTGCACACACATACTGAATGTGTTCCAGCTGCTCCAACAGTAATGCACCATTTTGGTCGCAATTCGCAAAATTTAGAAAACCCTATTTCTCTCTGCATTTGCTTTTCGATATTGAATGAACAACTCTTTCAAATTGACAAGCAACAGGCGTTTCTGCTTCTGTTCTTTTCCATTTGGACTTCGAATTGAGACAAAATCCTTCTTTCCTGGACAAAGTCGGCTATATTCATCATTTTCATAAACATCGGTAACTTTTTGCTTCACAGCTTCAGAAACTGGTCTTCCACACTTTGTTGCTGGTGTTGCTAGTATGCCACTCTCAGCTTTTAGTTGTCTTGCATTCCTGACCATTCGTTCAGAAACACTGAACTCTCTTGATGTTCTTTGTATGGACCAACTATTGGGAGCAAGTGTTAAAATCTGAAGCTTAGTCGATTTTGGAGTTTCGGGCGAGGCAATTTTTTTCTTCAATTCATCCAGTAGTTGATTGTGGTCACTGCAGTTTGTGAACTCCTTGCTTGTGCTTTCACCTTTGAATTCTTCTGGATTCAGCCTTGCAGCAGTTGAAATTTGACCTACAATTGTTTCTTGAACTTTACTGATTTTTCGCTTTGCATAGCTGCGCCTGTCCCTTGAGCTTATACGAGGGAACTTCAGAGGAGAGAGACCAAGATACGTTAGACTTGTATCCATCTTTTCTGTTGCAGTGCAGTCATCATTGTAATCTACATCTTCCCCATTTTCAGAAGCTGATGATGATGTTACTGATTTTGCTGCTAGTTCTTTTCGGCAGGTTGGGCACATCTTTTGGCCAGGCTTTATATTCATCTTTGTAATTTCATTTATCTTATCCGCTACTGCTACTGTAATAACTTGTAAACCTTTTCTTGTTGTGTGGTCCTTCTTCTGGAAAGGATTGCAACATTTCTTCTGCAACAATTCGTATCTCCTTAAAATTGTGGCTTCATGGTGCAGACAGATCTGCAAGTTTCCATCAATGTGTAAGCCACTGCGTCGATGTATCAGGTGATGATCTTGCAGACTGTAGTCAGTTACATGCTTTAATTGGTTAGAGGCAGAATTAAATGTTTTTAAATGGCATTCTGAATTAGTGACTTGCCCAAGGCTGCAATTTGGAAGTGGTTGCAGAATAGAAACTTCATCCATGATGACAGATAATTAAATCAATATATCAATCAAATTTGTAATCTGAAAAGAAAAAAAAAACATATCTTACAAAACTTTCCATCACAACAACAATAGCAACACAGCAAAAACAAAAATATCCAAGGCNAAAAAAAAAACATATCTTACAAAACTTTCCATCACAACAACAATAGCAACACAGCAAAAACAAAAATATCCAAGGCAATGCATATATAATAAATAGTTTCATGTTGAACCACATTTTGTTTGCGATTTTGCATTATCACATAAAACAGGTGTCCAGTGGCTTATTAGAAGAAAGGTTTTAGTTGGAAATGGTGTGATTTTCCTGACTAGTTGCAAACATATATA
>NQII01000764.1:194407-255191 GCA_002778355.1 Clitarchus hookeri
TATACTGCCTCATAAAGCATTTTACACACTGGCACACTGTGTTTTTCTGATTCACAGCCAAAAGTTGTGTAAGATCTGAAAGTAAGAGGTTCCTAGTTGCTGTTCCCTTGTAGTAAGAATGATTCAAACATTGGGTTTTGCTCGCTTTCATCGCACCTTCCTCTGAAAGCTTCTTAAACAGGGGGCCACAGTTTCCAACATATTGAATATTATGAACTCAAATTTTGCATGGGTTCATTTCTATGGTAGATCTGCACCCAAGGTGAATTTGAACACAATTAAAATTTAAGAGCGGGAATGTTCTCAAAAATCTGATCACTTGGGATGGAATGACCCAATTTGATTATTAATTTATTCACACAACTATAATTTACAGCATTAATCTTTCTATCTCCACTATTACTCTTTTTATTTCTCAGTGTGAGCAATATTTAATGTATATTTTTACTTTAAATAACGTCCTTCTTAATGTCTCTGTTNTTGCATGGGTTCATTTCTATGGTAGATCTGCACCCAAGGTGAATTTGAACACAATTAAAATTTAAGAGCGGGAATATTCTCAAAAATCTGATCACTTGGGATGGAATGACCCAATTTGATTATTAATTTATTCACACAACTATAATTTACAGCATTAATCTTTCTATCTCCACTATTATTCTTTTTATTTCTCAGTGTGAGCAATATTTAATGTATATTTTTACTTTAAATAACGTCCTTCTTAATGTCTCTGTTTAGTTACAGTCAATTAACTCATACTCATCAACACACTTTCAGTCTGCCTGTTGCCATCATCTGTAATGTCTTTCACTCACGCACCCAGTTCAATAGTCCAGCCTGTCAGTCGTACTCTTCACTGCGTCGATGCTCGCAGTTGCAGGTTTACCTTTCGCTGGTCACTACTCTCGACGCTCGTTTCTCTTCTCGCTCGTCTATAGCTATAACCGAGCGCCGCATAAAGAATTATCGTGTCGGCTAGCTTTTTGTAACACGTACGTGGTTCCTGGGTATCGCTCGCTTGTCATTCAAAACATTCCAATGGCTTGCTGCCGCCGCTATGATATAACTGCTCCGTCATTCTCTTCGACTCGCCCGCGCGGAACAAAGCAGCGAGCATGTAATACTACCACCCTCCTCAAGTCTGTATGTCGCGAACAGACTCTACAACATCCATACCTTCGTAGGGTGCCAGTCGATCGATGTGGGCAACCTCCGGCTCCGCCCAAGAGTCCTGACGACAAATTCGAAAGACCGCATCATTGATCATCTCCAGGAAGAGGGGGAAGGGAGGAAAGAGATTTGGGCGGCTCTTAACAGCGTGATCTTGAGGTGATTATGGAGCAGAGCCGGAATAAAAGGGCGGGGGAAACGGGAGATCCCCGAGGAAACACGCCGACCAACGGCATCGTCCGGCACGATTCCCACTTGCAAAAATCCGGTGACCCGGCAGGAGATAGAGACGTTCTTCAGAATCTTGTAGGGGCCTTCCCAACATTTATGTAGATTCGAGTACCCTTTTCGTCTCTGTCGGTTGTCCAGTCACACAAGTTGTCCTTGAAGTACATCGCCCGACATTTTCCCATCGTACTGTGTATTCATCCTGTCACTACATGGTCGTTTGTGCCTAACAGAAGCACTAATACTTTCATTGTCGGTTTTAAAAGATGAAGCAACTACAGAATTGCCCCTTGCTTCTTCATTTTGACCATGTCTATCAATCTGAAAAGTGCTGGCACTTGTGGTGGATGCTGCAGGTTCCGACATGGGCTCATTTCACTGCTATTTGGCACAGTGTGCGCAGGGCGTCTGGACAGCACTCGCAGGTCATCGTGCGCATTTTCCAACTGCTTTGTGAGGTGTGGAGCTTGAAGCATCAGCTCGTCGATGCGGTCTCTCAGTTGTTGAACATATCCACGAAGCTGACAAATTTCTTCACGCGAGTGCTTGCATGCGCTCGTCGAAGCCATTTGTTCATCTCGCTGCTGCTTTTGTTTATGCTGCTGCTGTTGTGGGCAATATGCTCTCAGTTGCCCCGGTTGTCCACATGGCCAACATACTCTCAGTTTGGGTGGGGTGGCAGAGAGGCTCAGTAGCATGAACCCTGAAAGCGATGTCTCTCAAAGCCAACTGCAACTTCTTCAGTGTCTTCGTTAGTCTGTCTTCGCCTTTGTTTAGCGTCACTATCCGTACTGGACATCGGGGCGCGGGCTCCTGTCTTGCCTACTCCACCTTCAGTGCTCGGACCAAGGCGTCCTGCATATTGCGAGTTGCAGCCAGACGTACCACTTGCCGCACCTCTGTGTCGGCGATGGCATCGATGAAGAAGCCGACTGCGATGATGTCGCGCGCCTACTCGGAACACCCTTCCAGAGATAGTAGGGAGAGCCGCACGATATCATTACATACCTGCAGTGGCTCCCCTGGTCATTGGGCGCGGCTTCGCAGTTGGGTATGATAAGCATGTCGCAGGTATCTGTCGCCAAAACGTAGCTCCAAGCCGACACCAGTCGGGGTACTCCAGTCGATGTCGCTCTGGAAGAGATTGTAGTATGCTCAGTGCATGGCCTCTCAGTAGGTAGTAAGCCCGCTGTTCGGCTGACCAGGCATTCAGGGTGCCAACTATTTCAAACTGGTGTTGGTACTCCCGCCAAGAAGTCAGGCCATTATAAGGTGGTGCGCTTAATTGAAACTCCCTTTCCCACTCCTGGCTGCACGACATCGATGCTGCAGAACTGCCGACTATCCTCCGAAGTTACTGCGTTGGTTACAACTTGTACTGCTTCCTCACTTTTCTCGGCTGGCGATGTTGTGTTGGATGGTAGAATTCCGCTGCTGCATAAATTCTTGCAATTCCCTCAGAATATCATTTATTTCCTGTTTCACTTCATTCTCGGCAGTGCCCATCCTTTCACTGACACTGCCCATTCTCCCACTGATACTGTCCATCATGTCATTCACACTGTTCACTATTTCATTGACACTGTCCATTCACATATTCACTAACTCGTTAATACCTTCTATTTTTCTGTCTACATTTTCATTTACAGTGTCTATTTTCTGGTCTATGTTCTCATTTACACTATTTACATTATAGTTCACACTACTAATTTGTCTATTTACATCTTCCCTCAAATTATTTGCACTTCCACTCACTTGGTTACTTAGCCCCTCAATTAATGCTCGCAGTGCTTCCAGTTCTGCAGACATTTTTCTAGTTAACATTCTCAGTGATGGTTTTAAAAACTGCCTTAATTTTGCGACGTACAACTATTACAATTAATAGATTTATTTTAATATCACTAATTACTAACCTATTTCCTAACATGATTTACAATTATCGAGTAATTAATAACTTCCCCCATCCCACTCCTGACACCAGTGTTACAAGACGCCTGAGGGGAATATCTGTGTTCGTGAGGGATGGAGATCTTAATAAAAATAAAAGAACTAAACTTCAGTTCTTATTNGCCTGAGGGGAATATCTGTGTTCGTGAGGGATGGAGATCTTAATAAAAATAAAAGAACTAAACTTCAGTTCTTATTATTCGCACAGCTGTTATTTACAGCATTAAATTATTTATCTCCAGTAATACTATTTTTATTTCTCAGTGAGCATAATATTTAATGTCTTATTTCATTTCTAATTAACGTTCTTCTTAACGTCTCTGGTTATAGTCAATTAACTCATACTCATCATTACCACGTGTTCAGTCTATCTGTTGCCATAATTTGTTATGTCTTTTACTCACGCATCCAGTCCAATGGTCCAGCCTGCCAGTCGCACTATTCGCTGCGTCGATGCTCGTAGTCACAGATTTTCCTCCTACTGATCACTTATCTAGCCGCGCGCTTCTCTTCTCGCTCGACGTCCTTCGCTCGATGCCGCAGCCACTCATCCATCCAACAACTGCTGACCCGGAGGCCTGTCGCATTATTTATACTCAGCTGGCCTTGACCTGGAAAGTTCGCGGCACCTCAAGTCTAGCTGAGAGAAACAAGGTCAGTAATCTGGAGAATTCTTCAGATATCTCAAAGATACCCGATACCCTAGGTCAGGAGCGGCACGCGCCTTGATAAGCATAACAGGCATACTCTGTAAACATCCCTTTGTGAAAAGCCGCTGCGTCTCCCGTCTCCGTTTGCAACTGATAGCGCGCGCGCGTCAATAAATCATCCTCCGTGCCTCGCCCGCTTAGAGCGGCCACCTGTTTAACAAAACAATATTCGTATTAGAACTTCTATTGCAGACTGAAAAAATTAATTTGCTGTTTGATCTGCGTGTCGTGGCGATAACAATGGACATGAATTTATTGTGCGTTTTTGGTGCAAGAAAATTTCAGTAGGAACAGTAGTTGTGAAAAAAGGTTCAAAGACATTCACTGGCGCTATTTTAACGCTAAAAGATGGGCTTCATGAAATGTTTAAACAAAATTAATATTAGAGTTTATAGCGTGTGCGGGAAAAACTACACAAGACCTACACATATCAAAGCCGACCTCGCATCAACACAAACTTGTGACCTAGTTCTCCCTTCGACATCGTCACGTTACTTAAGAAGCTCTGAAGAAACGTTTGATTTCAGAACAAGTGTTTCATTTGTAGGAAGGCGGCCATTATTGATATGAAAATTCCTCCCGAAGGTAAAAAAATTATTCACCGGATACCAGCTGTAGTCGGTCTGCGACACTGTGGGCAATGGAAAAACCCTAATACAAAAAAATAAGGGGCAGAACCTCACCCCCCCNTGGTTCCGATGAAAAATTATATTTCTTGGCTCTATGACAGTGTTTCGTGCGGACC
The DNA here is from genome assembly GCA_002778355.1 of Clitarchus hookeri. Classification (NCBI taxonomy): domain Eukaryota; kingdom Metazoa; phylum Arthropoda; class Insecta; order Phasmatodea; family Phasmatidae; genus Clitarchus; species Clitarchus hookeri. The sequence goes on from NQII01000764.1 coordinate 199,208, forward strand.
TTGCTGCTAATTAAAAACAAAATTGTTTACGGCAGCCGATTAAAAAGTTGCCTATCCTCTGTGGTCTAGAGATGTAGCACCATCACTCCAGTTATCATTTTTAAGTGTTTCAAATGTGCTACAACTTTTAACTAAACACTATCGCCCACTTTCATTGACTTTAAAAATAAGAAAAAGAAAAATCATTCATATGACATGCTAACTGCCACGGTTTGACACATATTTCTTATCATTATGACGAAACCACTTGCATTAGCAAAATTTTTAAGAACATTTGTGTATCATATAAAATGCAACAAAACTAAAACAAAAGTTTATTTTTTATGACCATTAGTTACGAAGATATTGGTATATAACGATAGGACTACAAATCTGAGAGGCATGGGTGGGTGGTGGGTTAGAAAGCACAGTCGGGAGGGGAGGGAACTTTTGGGAAATGACACCTCTGGCTGTGATTTATGAGTGACCAAAATTCAGCTCTTACAGAATNGGAGGGGAGGGAACTTTTGGGAAATGACACCTCTGGCTGTGATTTATGAGTGACCAAAATTCAGCTCTTACAGAATTATTTCCGACGTTCATCCTTTTACCCCTTCATTGACTGGACTACTACTGCAACATCTCTCATTCTTGAAGGGCAGTTCCGTGGCAGCATTCACACCCGCATCACACCAGTTCAACGGCATCTCTCAAGCAGTTCACTTTCCCTTTTCCCGGCTTACGGAACATTTCCCTGTTACGTAGCAAAACACGAAGACAGGAAAGGATAATACACAAATTAATATTGTATATACTATGTATCNCATTTCCCTGTTACGTAGCAAAACACGAAGACAGGAAAGGATAATACACAAATTAATATTGTATATACTATGTATCATGTAATATAATAATACTAATTGAATACTAAAGGCATTTTCAATGTCTGCATAACTATCAACGCACCAAGGAGACACGAAACAATAGCAGAAATAACAGGCATCGTTTANGCATTTTCAATGTCTGCATAACTATCAACGCACCAAGGAGACACGAAACAATAGCAGAAATAACAGGCATCGTTTACGAAAACTCCCGCAATTGGCGTGATAGTCCAATTAGTTGCAGTCGTGACCGAGCTTGGAATGGAAGTCCGTCGAGACATATTGGTCCTGTTAGCTTCTGCGGCTGCTATACTGCAATGGCTAGAAAACTAATAACTGCAACACACAACCACGCGTTCCACGCGAATGCTTTTCTAAATATGCCATGAAACTAAATCCGCAACCCGGACAAAAGCACGGATTAAGGTTGCAAATCATTTAGGGGGAACATCATATTTACCAGTACGGCTACGACAAAATAATCATAAAAAAGGTAAATAAATAACACTGCCTAATGAACAGGAAAATGGGCGGACGTGAAATACGATAACAACCGCATTATAATGAGCTCCAGGAACGCATGTACCAAAGGATTTCCATCCCTTGCATTAGGTTCATGTGGAATGGTAAATAAATAATAGTGAACCACTGCCTCTGCAAATGTGACCAATAAGTGAAACACGAAACGCAACTATGACTACGGGAGAATCATAACTTCAATATATATTAACAAATAACGCTCGAGGCCACGTTTATTTCTCACTTTCGTGACGATAGACTAATTCAAGCAGGGCAGTTCTTATTCTTCTGTGTGTGTGTGTGTGTATATATATATATATGTATATATATAACAAAATTAAGGATGCTGGGCACGAAAAAAATCTGTCATTTTATATTTGAACCCCAGAGTGTTTCAACTTGTAGGCGTTATCTATAGCTACGTTTTCCTATGGTATAATATTTTTAGATCACATGGTTTCTGTAAAATGACACNCTTGTAGGCGTTATCTATAGCTACGTTTTCCTATGGTATAATATTTTTAGATCACATGGTTTCTGTAAAATGACACGCCAAAGTATAAATTGATGTACTTTTGTAATGTACAAATAATCCAAACTATTTGCAGAAAATTTAACACGGGAAACTGAAAGGTCTTGTCTTAATTGATCTTAAGGNGAAAATTTAACAAGGGAAACTGAAAGGTCTTGTCTTAATTGATCTTAAGGTATGCATAGCAAGTGTTATTTTACAAAAATTCAGGGACAACCACAAATCAAATATATTTAAGAATTTACTTATTTTCAGCAATTTTATTAAATTGCAAAAACATTTCCTTGTACGGTATAATACACGTCTAGAAGTAGCTCTTGGCATTTCCTTTCAGTGCGAATTATCTCATTTCTGTACGCAAGTTAGTTTTCATTATTTGCAAACTTCTAAAACAGTAAAATTGTGATGACATGTATTTGCGTGAACTATGAGATACTAATATAAAATAACAGATTTTCCCGTGGCAACGTCCTCAACTGTAACGGACAGTTGCAGAAAGTATGAATCATATTTATCAAACATCGCCAATATTCTGTACAAAAATCGCACAAGTTTCATCAACAACACACCAATATTCAATAATTTAAAGATCAAAATAGAATCATACGAACGATTTTCTCATTGATACATCTATATCAAAGAAAGATCATTTTCGCTGAGTTTATGGAACACTTAACTTACATTACTGTATTACAATATTTTAAAGAGGTAAAAATGTGACATTGTATCCAACATCAAAGCACCGAGAGAACACGAATATTTCAGAAACAAGGGCGGAGAGCAACAAATGCGTTTACGGCAACCCCTGCTACAGTGTCCGTCTTGGAAGTCCTGGGCCGTTACTGACCTCGACGTGAACGTTGACACGTGTTAACATTTACTGTCGGTTTTAAACAAATTTGTACGATCACATTTAATCCTCTGTTTCAAACTGTGAACTTCTAAACGAAAAATAATAATTTTACGTTGTGTGTGTACGGTAAAATATTATCATGGAATAATAAATTCAAAATGTTGTCGTTATAGCCCTTCGGAAAGAATCGTCTCATGTGTGTATGTAAGTATAAGTATGTGTATTTCCGTCCTTCCTAACAACTTTCAAGATCGCGAACCCTTGCATTTTCCTGTCCAATCTGTGACGAAAGAAGCTATGATGTCGGCTTTCTCGCGGGTGATTGATGACTTACCACTTCGACGCACAATTTTCTGGATCTGCTTGCGTGTCGATTTGTTTGTGCTACATTCACCTTAAACCACTCTCACTCACGCATATATTTTCCGCGGAAGTGCTTCTTCATACATCTGCTACAAATACCTGGCGAGATCCAGTAACACGTGGGCACGCGCCAGTGAGCAGACGGCAACTAGCAGGACACACTACTTCCTCTATTTCCACTTAAAATAAAACAAAACATGCATCACAGAACCGAAACAACCCCGGAACACAGATATAAAATAAAAATAAAACGGTCACTCTTCACAACCACTACAAGTCTGTTCCAATAATCGTGTAAATGAATGCACAACAATAAGACTATAAATCTCAGCTGGTTTTTAGGATGTCTTGTTTCTGTGCTCCGCAAAACCCGTAAGGTAAATTGAATTTTGAGGGTAGGTTCTGCGAAACGACCCCTCGATGCGCCGTAATCGTGCCGGAGAGGTTCGGGAAAGATACCGAGATAGTCACAGCGACCTGCGAAACGAAGTGGTAAGAAAATGAAGGTTGTACGGACCGTTCTGCTGGCAAACTACGCTCAACTTGTCCTGCGGCTCAAACTACTGCAGCCGCTTAAAGGGAACATTCCCCAACCATATTGGATTTTTGTTTCTGTAAAGATTCTTTGCGTTCTAAAAAAAAATTCCGAAAGTACACCTATATCCAACTAGCTATTGGCCTTATACAGCAGTACAGGCGTAACGACTGAACTAAGAACTCATAATTACGTCATATTTGACAATATCAATATTGTGACGTAAATATGTTCGTAGTTCAGTAGTTCTGTCTGTACTGCTGTGTAAGGTCAATAGCTAGATGTGTACTGAGGAACTTTCGGAATTTTTTTTCTAAAAACATAACACAACCTACAAAAAAATACAAATCCATCGGCTAACGGCAAAATCCGCCACGTTTCCAGTACACGAAAATTTTGATTTGGCCCCGCATGGAATCGAACTCGATATGACCACTACACCAAAATGACTTAAGCTCGTAATGAATTAACAGAGTGGTCACTAATAAGCCTGGGTGTTATGACTAAGAACATTGCGGTGAACGAGTGAGGTGGCGCAAAGGCAACAACACTATACTCGTTTCCGGGAGATCTGTTCGATTTCCGGTCCAGCCATTTTGATTTCGGTTTACCTAAGGTTTTCCGAAATCACTACAGGCGCTGCTGGGAATGTTTCTTACAACAAGCCATGGCCGCTTCCTTCCCCGTTCCCGAATGTCCGAGCGATTGGCTTCGCTCTGTCGACGAGACAAGCCTATGATGTGAGACCCATTACAATGCCTATGTTTAGGTTATTAACCTAAACATAGGCATTGTAATGGGTCTCACACCATAGGCTTGTGCAGGAGATTGGTGGAAGCGGTGGGGCTGGAATACAACAAACTGGTTCCAGTCATGTTAGTCACTGATTCTGTGCTCAAATTAACGCCTTGTGTATCAGTGTGAAGATCACCGGTCTGGCCTCCTCGCCTCAAGAAAACCTCCATCACAGTAGACTTGTCACCTCGGGGTGTCACCGCACAGTGTGGACAGGGCACAAGTTACCTGTCTAAGTGTGCGAAAAGAAAAAGTTAAAAGTTAATGATTTGGTGTCAAAGGACACGCACGAAAAGTAGGAATCAAAATTTCCTAATAATTGACAAAAAATACGCAAATCATCTGAAATGAGGCCTGCATAACATAATGCCTAAATCAGTAGACGCTACGCTGAATTTCGAAGTTATGTGGGCGGCTGTGAAAACCGAATGTAGCAGACAACTTCGCCTCCACTTGGGATGCACGCTAGTCAGCACCAGAGTAAGCTTGTATAATTCAGTATGGTGGGGTAACCGCCAGCCTGTATCAGACCTGGCAAGAAAAATTCCCAGGAAGTATTTGGCGTTGGTCAGAAATGTTCTTATAGCTTAGATAGCATTGCATGTACACTGAAGAGCCGAAAAAACTGGTACACCTGCCTAATACCGTGTAGGGACCCCCGAGCACGCAGAAGTGCCGCAAGACGACGTGGCATGGACTCGACTAATGTCTGACGGTATGCAAGATGCAATTCTCACCATGAATCCTGCAGGGCAGTCAACAAATCCAATCTGCACCAATTTGAGAAAGGGTTGCATGTCTGCCACGTTTAATGATTCTCATCAGTCGTCGTTTGTCCCGTTCTTTCACGATAGTTTTCCAGCCGCAGCGATGTCGAAGATTTGATGTTTTACAGGATTCCCGATATTCACGATACACTCGTGAAATGGTCGTACGCGAAAATCCAAATTTTATCGCTACCTCGGAGATACTATATCCCATATCTCATGCACCGACTATAACAACACGTTCAAACTCCCTTAAATCTTGATAACCTACCATTGTAGCAGCAGTAACCGATCTAGCAACTTTGCCAGACGCTTGTTGTCTTATATAGGCGCTGCCGACCGTATCGCGTTACTCTGATTGGTTCCATACCTCTGTTATTTGCATACGTACGCCTATACCAGTTTTTTTTTTTTTGGATCTTCAGTGTATGCATTAATAAATATACACACTTATACTCATATATATACACATAAATACACAGACTCATACATAAATACATAAAAGCTGTAATGATGAAATTTCACATAGTGGATAAAAGTATTACTATTGCCAACCCGATGGTGCACCTAATGACAACAAATATTTTTTGCAAGTACGGTATAAGAAGTATGATACTTTTTAGAGCACAAAAAGCTATTATTGGCAGTTCGTTGTGTTATTTATTAGGTTACAACCCATAGAAATAATAATTTAAGATTTATAATTTAGACTGGCCACATAAACAAAATTACTACTTTTCCAGTATAGAATGTGAAAAAATTGACGTATTGTAACAACGGGAATGAGTAGAAAGTGAAAACTGTGAAGAAAATATAAGGGCCTTTTTGTACTATAGTCGACAGTGCGTACAGTGTGCAATATAATCAATCTGGAGTGACAAAGTTTTTTTTTTTTACATTTTATTTTGGCGCTCTATCTACTGCGTAATTATTGTAGAGACATAGAAGCACTTCCTAACATGCGTGGTTGACAGTCGTAAACTGTGGTGTGGTTTGTGGAGGTCTGACAAGACGACTTATTTCGGAAGTGCGTACCCTCGAGCCAATCCCTGTGCGGAGCACGATCTGTCTACACAAGTGAGAGGCAGTTAGAGCGATATTTCCGTTTGGTGTGAACGTAGAATACCTTTTTGAGGTATTTATTTATTATTTATCAGTTATGTTTATACAAATTGGTTTCATAACAAAAAAAATACATATATAATTTATATGCTGGCGTATAGTAACAATGAAAATGTGTGTTTCATAAAATTGAACTTGAATTTCTTAAAACATTGTTCGCATTATTCCGCCCCGAAATTTCTGCAGCATGTAACTTAACTATCATATTTCACTNATCTAGGGGGAGAAGGGCCGAATTTGAAAAAAAAAAAAAAAAAAAAAAAAAAAAAAAGGGAATAATTTACCAACTATGTGGTTAATTTATGTGGGTTGGAAAATGTTGGAAAACATTAAGAAAATATTAAATAATCACGTAAGGGTGTTTTTAGTTAAACTGAGTGAGATTATATTTATGGATCTTTATCCGTGGTTCCATATGCCAGTGACCGTGCACAAGATCTTGGTAAATGGTCCTGACATTATTTAATCATGTTTACTGGCCATTGGACATCTGTCTGAAGAGGCCCAAGAAGTACGTCATAAGGACTACAGAAGATCAGAGTATGATGCACAAGGAAGATATCAAGATATGCGACACATGAGAATATGTTTTTTCGATTACTAATTTCTTCTGATCCAGTTATTTCTACTTTGAGAAAAGATCCACAAAGGAAAGCAGGGATATTATCTCCCCAGCTTGTCAAATCCACCCTTGCAGAAAGCCAAAATCGTAAAGTATAAGTGATGATGGTAGTAATGAAAGTTGTAAGATAATATTCTAAGATCGTTAGTGGTTATTTGTGGTTAAATAAACTACTGTATTTATTTTAATATGTGTGGTGTGGAATGATGATACATTATTTAGCGTTATTTGACTTTGTATTTTTACAAGTATCTTTACAAAGTTAATACATAAAAATTTGTTGTTATTTCTTCCATGTCTATAAATAAAACATACTGAATTTCCTTCCTTGGGAAAAGTGTGATAATTGACATTAATGTTGCGTGTACGAGAAATAAACGTTGTATCAAAGGACATACGATATAAAGTTTTCAATTTTGAAATGTAGTTTGTAATAATTTGTTTGTAAAATATTACCATCAAGAAAATATACAAATTCATAAAATTATAATAAACATATCAAATAAAAACATCAACTTATTAACATTAAGTATGAACAGACTGTAACATTATGTAGCCAGTGTATTAATATCTCAGTAAAGAATATATCAATATTCGATCCCAGGAATAAACAGGCAAACTATAGTTTGTGATTTCACTAATAACATGAAGTTACAAATATAACAAATATAACTAATGTGTCAACTTTTCTCTACATGGGAGAAAACAATTTTTAATGGAGTGCTTAAAAGCCTAGATAGTATGTAGACTTTTGACGTCTCGTTGACAATAATATAGTTAGAGATGGAAACAAACATATAGTCCATTCACGGTTTCTTCGGATGTTTTGAAACGAACCTATGAAAAATCACACTAGGAGTAACATGTCAACCTGTTTTTTCAACAACTTGTATACCACAAATATAAAACACTGTGATTAGCTTTAAAGTATTGTATTCTTGAATAAATGAAACTTTAACTTAGTATCTTCTATAACTTGTAATATTTATTTCGTATTAAATACGAATTAAAAACAGTGAGAGCAGCGATGTGTTGGTTACGGCTAGTAAGAAACAATTCACAGTTAAAATATTGTTGTAACGTAGTTTTTTGGTATGCTATATGTAAATTAAGCATTGCCTATTGATAAATTTAAACTTTTAGGTAGAACTGAAGGAAAAATATTTCACTGTTACAGTTAACAATATCAGCGCAAATTACCGTGCGTAGACCCTAGCGACATGGTGGTTTTTTTCGTCCGAGGAAGAAACTTGAATAGGCAGAGCGGAGCTTGTCGCTCTCTCTCTCTCTCTCTCTCTCTTTCTCTCTGTATCTTTGTCTCTCTCGTGAAGTTTCGCACCACTAGTACCAGTAGTACGAAAATTATTTATGTTTTCAATTTTAGCATATTTCACACTTATCACAGCAAAAATAGTGATTTTTGAATTTGTAATTTACAGCTGAAACGAGATTTTATTGTTTGAATACTTATTATAATATGTTTAGATGTGATGGCGTGATGCCAAATGAAGCGTTGATTTCCCTGCTTGTGAAAAAACTTAAAAATTAACAAATCAAGTTCGTACACGTTGTGTTTGTTAAACGTACCTAGGCAAGTTACGATGTTGTGATAAATCCGTTTTCCACGGCAGGAATAAATATACTGTAACGTGAATCGTGATCGCTGTGTGAAAAAGTATTGTCGTTACGTTGCGCCAGTGAGTGTGATTGCAAATATTGGACGAAAGAAATGTATACGTTCTAACAGTATACTGTTTTTATGACCGAAATTAATTTTTGAAAGTCACGTCTGTTTATTTATCACAATGTTGTAACTTTCACTAGGTGTTTGAAAGACAATTGTGTAACGTGCTTACGTTTCTGTGATTTTAATGTTTGCCACAATCGCAAGAAAATACTAAGCCCAGCCAAATTTTTTAAATAAATAATTAAACAAACCCAGAAAACAGTAAGAACCAATGCATAGAAATATGAGCGGAATAACAGTTACGGCAGGCCTATTTGTGTGCATATTCACCACTAATCTTTTAAGTTTGTCGCTGCTACGTACGAAAAATAAGATACACGAGTTGCGTGTTTGAATTTACTGTGTATTTTCGTTTTACTGGTTATTCTTTCGTTAAATTTTTTATTCTAACTGAGGCCGTCCTTTTAACGAAATGACCCAACACTTATTAATACCAGAGGTTAAATACTACAGTTCTTTCCCTCACAATTGTAACAGGGTTAAACACAGTCGCGGCAAAATATTAACGTGTATTACGTGTAATGTGCTACGTCGTATGTAACAAATATTTCAACAATGTAAAATAATAACCGTAAGAACTATTGTCAATACAGACATTGTTAAAAAGTCATAAAGCTGACCTAAATATGGTTATTGGCATAAATTGTAAACATTCATAACGAAATTGTTTTTGAAATATTACAAAATTCTTTGAACACCTGAAAACAGTAAACAAAGCATTTGACAGTTAAAACGTAGAAGTCACATGTCAGTGTTTATGTTTACATGTAGCGAATGGATACGTAATCGGTAACCAAAAGTAGAACTTTAGCAGGGATTCATAAAAATGTGAAGTAACCGTAAATGGCCTATATAAGTGAGACCATTACAAATACACATGTCTCTTTCCTGGCACTCGAACACAGAAAATCTCGTACCTAAGTTACCGTGCAACCAACTGCATTACGGAGCTAGGATTTGGAGCATCAACTTCGGATGTAATCAGTCGAGTGTTTTGGTAGATAGGGGTTCTTTACCTAAAATTTTGACATAACTGTCATTTTAAAAATAAATCTTTAGGCAACTTCAATTGTAAAATTTTATACAACCTACAGTAGCGCTATTTGAGTGAAGAATTTGTTGCAAATTGGTTGAAGGTAACCGAGATATGGCATACCTAAAAACTTGATTTTCTAATTTGGCGTTAATGTACAACGAGGCATTAAAAATAAGCTCTGTATACGATGTGTCTAATAGATACTGTCAGTATACAAGTTAAGTTGAAATCGGTTACATGGTTTCGTAGATATGACAAACTAAGTTAAAATGTTTCATAGCCACCATTTTGAAAATAAATGTCCGACTCACGCAAAACATGTTAATTTACATGGCAAGCTATAGTGCCTTTTGTTTACCAAATTTGGTAGGAATCGGTTGATTACTCCACGAGATATGACAAAAAATTTAATTTCATGTGGCGCTATATCACAAAATGGCCGACGAAGTGGCTATGTGTTGGCATACACGATGCATGTAATAGATACTTCCAGCATTCGAAGTTTGATCGATTATATAAAAAGCAAGGGAATAATTTCTGTAAATAATCTACACTGTATACATTTTATGTGTAGGTGCTCTGCCAGATGAAAAAAAGTTTTCTTGAATTGGATAATAAATACAGATATTCGATTTAGCATACCCCATGCTTTTTATAGTAATATGGCCATCGGCTCCGCAGAAACATACCCATATGCTCTAAGGGTTAATAAGCGTAATCGCTGAGCTCCTTCGGGTAGTCCAGCAAATAAAATGCTTTGGGATTAGCACCTTGGAGTATATGCACACTGAGAAAGTGCACAAATGCTTAAGTTTATTTCTCTTCCCATACAACAATGCTAGCTTTCCATATGTTTGTTTAGGTAATTTTCCCCCATACTTTCTATCTCTCTGGGTACAGGCAGTGGTAGGGAGCTGGCATCCAGGGCATTGAGGACCAGCTCCTTGGCTATGTGACGTACGTCCAGCATAAGCCAACAGGAGTGCATGTACACTCACCCCTTTCAGTTATTATATTTGCCCGACTGCTACAGTTTCCATCACTTCTTGCTTGAGTGTGCCGACTGAAAAAACATTTAGTGATGATGCCACATTGCTCGCTCGTGACATCTCAGATTCTACAGATATGTAAGGCGGTCAGAATCGCCCAGTTTCACAGTTCTTCACCTGAAGCGAGAGGTGAAGGATCGTCTTCTCTTCCCTGGCATTCGTAGCTGTTATTCTGGTAAGTTATTTTATGACACACTGCTCACTCGCGATTGGCTGTTAGTCACATATCATATAGGTCTCAGCAGGTATATAAGGCGAGCAGAGTCGCGTATCGTCACAACGAGTACGGGCTGCTGAGGGATGAACATCTTCTGCTGCTCCTACTCCGGGATCTCTCCGCCCCATGGGCCCAGCTATGGCCGAGGACTTCTGCGAGTGCGGCGGGACTGCAGCAGCTTGGGTGCGGTGACTATTCCGCAACTCGTCGCGTCCCAGGTGGCGGATAGGGGATCCCCAGGCTCTGGAGTGGCTGGAAATACTCGAATACCAGCCCGCGGACCAACTGGCCGGTGCGACAGCGCCGTCGTCGTGGACGTCGGGGACCTGGGCGGCTCGGTACGAGTTGGCGAAGCGCATCGGTGGGAGGCAGCTCAACGATCAAGGCGGGGAGGGGGATCTCGATGTGCTGAAACAATGCGAAGTGTAGCGAACCTCACTGCTGGATTCTGCGAGCTGCTGACTGCGGATGCGTGAGGAATGGCCATGGAATGCGTCGGACCTCGGAAACTTCCTGATGTCAGCCTCCACTCCTGGGCCAACTGCATTCGCCTCCAGCCTGGTAGGTCCTGGATGTCCCGCCGAGCCAAAGCTCACCCCGACAGAGGGATTAATTTGGGGGAAGAGGGAGGGGTGGCTCTTCTACGGCTTTCCCCCGCCTTCACCCACCGCGTGGAGATCCTGATGGCAGCGCGGAAGAGTGAAGATGGAGTAGGTGCCATGACTGAGCTGCCCAGTTCGCCGACTTCCACGAGAAGCAGGGGGGCCCTGCATTCAACAGCTGCTGTCAATATTATTGTGCAGGTGCACCTGCACGGATATATTGACAGCAGTCTCCCCTCAAGGACGCTTGCGTCCACAGCCCCGCCTCTTTCTCTTCTAGATTTTCAACTCCACATTAAAGAGCATGGAATCCACACCTGCTGCCTCTTTTAGCATTTTTTTTAAATGCATGAACAAGTTTTGAACTTCTTTCCTGTCGAGCGGGTTTTTACGGAGTCTATGCCGGTTTTTCCCCNTTTTAAATGCATGAACAAGTTTTGAACTTCTTTCCTGTCGAGCGGGTTTTTACGGAGTCTATGCCGGTTTTTCCCCTCTCCCTTCTTAGAAATAGCTCAGCTATTACACACTCAGGGATGCAGTCATGACCACAAACCTGGCCATGGCTGCTTTATCCCTCTTTGCCGCGATGCACGCCTCCTTTCCTAAATTCCCTCTCATGTAGGCGTATGGGGCTTAGCCCTGAGACGCAGTGTGTGGTACAAGACAAAACAGAATTTCCCGATTACTTAGCTGCATTAGAAGGTAAAAACAGTGCACGTTAAGATGAACACAATACGAGCGCACCAATATTCTCTTTATACGGAGAGCGTAAATAAATTGGCTTTGTGTTGCTCCGGTAACAAGCGAATCGTATGAGAAGATGGTATACATACTTTACCCTATAACTTTATGTAGTATGATTTTTTATGTTGTAAATATGAAACGCCAGACTGAATAATGTATATAAAGATGAGAGCCACTTCATACAGGAATTCCTCATATGCAACATAAATATCTTACTGCTTCCTCTGTCGACAATGGACTCAACCGGCTCTGCATGTGGCTGAAGAAAACACTTTAACACGCTCCCCGAAGGTCTACACGGCGAGCACTACTGGGCCGACCCTAAGCCTCCCACATAAAATACTGTCACCAATAAATCTTTTTTACTACAATTCTTGTCCATACACCGCGCGCCGTGAGCGGCAGAAGGATGAAGAATCGCAATGTAAAGAAGGGGTGGTGGAAATATTACTTAATCGCAATATATATACATGTATACATACACAGAATGTTCGGAAAACAAACGCCCAAACTGAGGGAGATGATTCCTTATGGAAAATAAAGTCGAAAATATGCAGGACACGAAATACCTTAACAGAATGGTAAAGGAGATATGAGCCTTTGAAAATTGAGCTTTGAAAACGTTTTTTTTGCGCGAATGCCTTGTATTTTCTGCCAGCGGTAGGGATGGCGGCGATTTACCCACAGTACGTCCCACGCGGTTGAATGGGACACGCCCATTTGGCGCGCTATGGAGTGTGTACTAGTGGAGGACATGTCGTTGATGTGCTGACATCACTTCCTCCAGCCGGACAGTACGCACAGACAGAGGACGGCCAGCACACTACGCATGTGTCTCTGCAACATGGGAAGCGTAAGTCACATTTTTGCTGCGGGCTTTGTAGGCGTTGTACAATGCATTCGACAAAAATACGTTTTCAAAACCCAATTTTCATAGGCTCACATTTCCTTTAATATTGTTTAAGTATATGGTGTCCTAAATATTTTCTATTTTATTTTTTACAAGGAATCACTTCCCGCAGTTTGGGTGTTTAATTTCCGAACATTCAGTATATACACAAACACACACATACCTGTCATGGTGGCTACAGCAGCTGAAAATGGAACATTTCCATGCAATGTACATGCGTAATGACATATCGCTTATACCAAAACATTGCGAATAGGAAGTAATTAAACTAAAACTCAAAACACCAAGACCAATCAGTAACACTAAAAAAATGTGGATGCACAGCAATATATTTTGAAAGATTTAATGATCCATGTCAGCCGATGCAATTGTACAAAAATCTAACAATTTTACAAGGGGGAGGGGGGATATGATTTATACATAAGTGCAATAAGTTTACAGTTTTCACAGAAAAAACATGCTCTGTAAGACTTGCATGCAACGTTTCTGCCATTATGAGAACGCAAGTCTTGAAGGATAGAGACACGAACCTAGTGAGAGCATTTTACTGCGGCGAATATTGAGGAGGGGAGGAGGAGGAGAGTACTGCGTAAGAAACGGATGAAACAATCAGAAAACAGTGATAAACGAAGCATTTTATCTTTGTTGGTATGAAATGACATAAAATGCATGAAAGACGCAACACACATTTGCCAACACGAGAGCAGGTTTATTTTTTCTGCAATCTGTTTGTGAAATATATATCTGCAACTGAAACAACGAACATGCAGCTAAACTCTCCCGAATAAAGAGATAAAAAACAACTTCGTCGATCTCACATACACAGTCGAATCACATTATTATGACCACCTGCTAGAAGTGCCATCTGCAGCGTGTAGCCCATGATGTAAGGCCTGTGATGTGGGCTGGTGACGCGGGTATATAATGCGACCAACAGGCTGGCTGTACACAGTGGGCTGCTTCCTGCTGTCATGGGTAAGGGAAGCGATTTAACCGAGGTGCAAAAAGGGATGAACATCGGCTTTCGGGCAAGGAGAGCCGTATTTCGGAAACAGCTACATTTGTGAACTGTTCACGTGCCTCTGTGGTAAAGGAGTATCGTGAGTGGATGAATGGTACCGTCGTGGAAACTGCGAAGCTCCACATACCACTGATGTCCGAGGTGAACGTCGACTACGACGATGCGTGAAGACCAACTAACAGGTTACAGTGGAACAGCTCACCGTCCAAATGAACCAGGGGGCGTCCAGACACGTGTCTACCACAGTAGTTCAACGAACACTTCTGCGAATGGGGCTCCGGAGTACACGGAGGGTGACTGCACCCATGCTAACACAGGTGCATCGACGAAAATGACTGGAATTTGCTCGACAGTAAGGCGACTGGTCCGCTGCTGATTGGCGACGGGTAACTTTGTCCGACGAGTAACGGTTTCAGGTGCATAAAATGGATGGACGTCAGCGTGTCTGTGAGAAACATCGAAGAATCTACATCCTGTATCCATTGCTGGACGAAAACAAGGCGCTGGGGGGCAGTTATATGGTATGGGGAATGTTTGCGTGGTATTCTCTAGCTCCCATTATCCGTGCAAAAGGCACTCTTGGTCGATTTGGTTATGAATCCATCCTCGACGATCACGTCCACCCGTACATGATGATTGTCTTTCCTCGTGAGGATGGGATCTTCCAGCACGATAATGTGACTTGCCACAAGGCTATAAGTGTCCGCACGTCGCTGGAAGAACACGATAAAGACTTCAAAGTTCTTCCCTGGCCCCCCAAACAACCCCTATCTTAATCCAATTGAACATCTTTGGGACCACCTCGATCGTCGTGTTCGCCGTCTGTCTTCTCCGCCACGCATCCTTCAACAGTTATGGGACGTGCTGCAGACAGTATGGCTCCAGATACCCGTGGAGACCTATCAGCACTTGACTGAGTCACTGCCAGCTCGTCTGGCTGCTGTCCGTGCTGCGAAGGGCGATTACTCAGGATATTCGCAGGTGGTCATAATAATGTGATTCGACCGTCTTTGATCCTAACCAGACATGCAAATGTATTCGTCTGTCACACTTTGCATCATATCTTACCACCCTACATAGGGAATAGACGCAGCTCCAAGACATATTTACACGTCCTAAAAACACGCCATCACAGTTCTGCTCCCAGCCACAAGCTCACCTAATGCTTGCCGCGAGATGCAGCTGGCATTACATCATGTCAAGTGTGTGACTGCACTGACACTAGCACGCCATGCTCTTTGCACCTGCGTGCTCCGCCTAGTCGTACCAAATGCAGCATTACTGCATGCCCTCCACACCACCCAATAAATCTACTCTTATTACAATTCTGCTTAAATGATGCTACGGGCATTCCGTAACGGGATTTAGAATTTAGGTCGTGTCCGAATTCTTAGTATACACTTTTCTTCACGAATAACCTCATTATGCTTGACACCCACACCAACACATATAGACATATACGATTACCAACATTCCCTCTCCATCTATACTTAACTAGTCGCACCATCTGGTTGTGTGTATGTATGTACGAATGTATGTAATTATACATGCATGTATGCATGCATACACATAAGTTTGTATAAACGTAAATATGTATGCTGTAGCTTCAAAATTTTCTTAAGCCAGGGTATGGCTAATCCTGGGTGCCAAATCGCCATGGCCTCTAGCAGTGGCGCCGACTTCATAGAAGATGGGGAGGGTGGAAGGGGGCACCTATCTCCCTTACGAATTACTGTAGCACATAAGTAGTATAATGTCTTCTATCTCACGCCTTTTCCTTGGTGCCTAGAATAAATGGGTGGCGCCTCGTAAACAAAATATTCCACAATTTGGCATAAAGTTGGCATAGGCCCACAGATGAAGCACTATAGGATGGAAAATAATAAATACAAATTTTAATGATCAGAATTAAAAACGCACACCTACAATAAAATATTAATTTCAAAACTGAACTATTTTGATTGCACAATACCTATAAAGGAGCTGGCTCCAGCACGTAATAAAAACAATACAAAGAGGCTCACTTGGTGTGACATCACACTTCTCGCTTGAAAAAAATCCCTTGAATGGTGCCTATAATCGGTAACTTGCATTAGTCATGCACTAGCGTTTCATACATCTCGTAACGAAATGAAGTTCTGCAGTTCTTACACTGACCCACAAAACAAATTGATATGGCGATATTTTATCACGTTATGATAAATTATTTTCATAAATTTGCCAAAGATATGAAATAAAAATAAACATATCTAATTAATTCGAAACAGCAGGTATGCGCAAAAGAGCAGGAGGCATACTGTGATGAGTGAGATTAAGCACAGGGTAAACAGGAAATATCTAGCACTGTAATGCTCGACTACAGACAGCACTGCAATGCATACATGTACACAAATAAAAAAATCACTATGTAACGACTGAGTCCACAACGACGCAAATGGTGCTTTAAAAGAGTTCACTAACAAATAAAAACAAGTGTGATTTTAAAATTTTAGTTCTGAATTAATATTCTCAAAAATAAAACCAGAGAAAGTTTTAAAGCAAAGTTGGCAACTGCTAGAAACATACGAATAAGCAACTCCGTACACTTGCAGAAAGTAGCATTGTGTGTGTGTGTACTTCTTCGCAAGATATTAAGGAACCTTTTATTTTTCTTAATACTGAGTAACGTTGCATGTTCCCGACCAAATTAGAACGAAAAGGTTTTACATTTCGTGACTTGACGCACTTAAGTAAATTACAGTATTTACAAAGAAATCATTAAAAAGTGTCGGCAAACACGCGCTAAAAGAGTTCTTGCTCTGGTCAGTAACCAGTCTGCGCGAGTTCTTAGTGACGAAATCACACAATGTTATCTTCGGTACGTGAGATTCTGGATTGGAATATTGGCTACACTAGAGACGTGAGTTAAAAGTCAGTATCCACAGCAGAATTGTTGTGGGACTGTGACTTAATATTTGGCAAATTGCAAGTATCGTCCAAACAAACGGCTGAAGCTGTAATTGAAACAGGTTTAAACAACTTCAGTAACGTGTTTGTATACAATAAAAGATCATTTTTCTGCAACTCTGTCGAATTGCACAGTCTACTGTTGCGTGTGTTCATTTACGACATTTCCCTGATCTGCTAAAAGCCTCGGACGAACTTTTGTGCCAACTGATACGAAAACTCTGCTCAAAACATCCTATTTACGATAATAAATCTGTAAATGTAAGTAGATAGATTGGAAACCAGGACGATATAACTATGCTGAACTCCAACCCGCGATGTGCAGATGAGAGGTCTTTTCACTGCGCATACCAACCGTACCGCTCAATTAGGCTTGAATGAATGACATTTATTAAGCGCACTGTGCACGAGACGAAAGCCGCAACGTTCGCCGGTTATCAAATGATGGATTGCTGCGGCCGGCGATGGAGAAAGCACGCTGGCAGAAGGACATTTCGGGCTGACGGCAATGAGACCGGACGAAACACGGTAGGTATTTGGGGGCGCGAAAGCTCTGAATATGGATGAGGGTGAGGCCAGTCGAGTGGAACAGCCCGATACGAGACCGCGCGAGGGTTCGCAGTAACCAGTTCCAGCTCTATCCGCCCTCGCCGCCGTCACGCGAATTAAACTGCTGTTGTGACGACTGGCGACGAAACGCTGCAATAATAGTCACGACAGACTATCGCAATTGGAACGCAATTCACAGTTCCTTGGGGCAAGTCGCCTTGTGTATCCCAGGTACTGTCAGTTCCAACAACGTTTGCGTCAACGGGGAAGAATAACGCGCATAAGCACTTATTAATGAACTATCGGTCTCTACATGGACGAAGACGTTTAAAACGGCTACGCATCAGACGCCAGCCATTTGGCTCTGTGTGTACCTCCCTACCATTCTAATTTCGTATTTTCTTCGATATTTTCCAAGTCTTGCTTTCTAAAACCAATTTCTTTACATTTTATAATAATAATTTCTTACACTCCAGTTGATTTTTGTACACTGACAACCTCCGTGACTGACAAGGTTCTCGGTTCGAATCCCGGGTGAACTAATAACTGCGTGCCGTCTCATGGTCAAAATACATCCCCGCACAAAAAATTAAAGCGCTAATAAGTCCAATACTAATTTAAATAGCTGTTAATAATCACTTTTAACATATACTTCGCAATTAAAAAAAGATATTTTAAAGAAAACTATTATACGAGATAACAGCAGTACTACTAGTATGCAAAATTCTGTAAAAAAAATCAGTTTAATAGTTATTCAGATATGACACAAATGATCTATTTTATAGGGGCCGCAATCTTTCAAAACGGCGGACGAAAGAGTTTAAGTGATCACTAAATTGTATCTGCGTGCTGAAACACAAAAATCACGCACAGAAGAATAAAATGTCTGGGTATCAACCTGGATTGTAAGCTCTTTTAACTGTGCTCGACACTTGGAGCCAATAACCAAATCTGTATCTCTCTTTCTGGTATTTCCTTTTCTTGAAGTTAATGTCAGTGATTGATGTGGAACCCAACTGCAAAGCAGATGGTTTAATGAATCTAACCAGTAGGTCTCTGAGAAGACCTTGCAATTTACGTCTTAACGTATGGATGGCTGGAGCCTCTTGTTGTAAAAATACATTCACAGCATTGAAAATAGGAAGTGTACTTTCAAGGAACAAGCAGTACAGTTTTGTCAAAGGGTTCTGCATCAATGACTTGATACTCTCAAACTGTGAAGTGGTAGCATGAAGTTGAATGTCTGGTTCACAAAATAAGAGTTTTAGAGGATCCCACTGTTCCAAAATCCTCTTAACACATTCCAGAAGTGAAAGCCATCTGGTGCTGACAAATTTCAAAATTTTATGTGGTTTATTCCCACAGAGTTCTTTATGTAACTTCAAGGTGTTTAGTCTATTACTACTTTTCTCCAAAAAAATAAAATACCTGAACCAAATTTTTTTTTTAACATTAATACTAAGCTGAACAGAAGCTTTTTGTGCACCCAAATGGATTAAATGACAAGAAGAACGCTGAAGAATGATGAATGGATGTTTAGCCCTACAAAATGAGAAATTCCTTTGTTGGCACCTATCATAGTGTTTACATTGTCGGAAGAAAAAGCAGTGCAGTTTTCCCTGCCATAGTTTTTCATTAAAAAAAGAAACTACGACAGCATACAATTTAACGACGATTTTGTCAGTGCTCCCATCAGTTGATAGCGAAAATGCTGAAATTCGCAACACAGAGGCAATTTGTTTCTTGGCCTGACTCGACATAATTGAACTAGGGAAGAAGTTTTAGTCCTTGCACAAGCATATTTTTTCGCTACTGCCGAGTCTGGGAACATTGCCCAGAAGAGACGACCAGCATGGTCAGTGGAGTGTTGTGTTCCACAAGAAACGAGGTCAATAACATTTCAGCATTGGTAGTTTCATTTTCACTGCTGTTTACAAAAAAAGATGAAATTGTTGTGTGAGCAGATTGCACTTTACCGTTATCTTTGTGCTTCTTAGATTCAACATGGCGCCCGCAGTCGTCTCGTCCCCCATGCGCGATGACAAAATCGCAGCTGCACACTTCACAAAAAACGTGTATCTCCGATATTTTCGATGGAACAAGGCACGGCCATTCTTTTGTGTAACTATCACGATATTTTTGTAAAACCTTCTTGCTCGATGGTGCACACGGATTTGCAGCACGCTTCATGTTCAATTAACACACAACGACCACATAGTAAACACACAACGACCACATAGTAAACACACAACGACCACATAGTAAACACATTGGCGACATCACAGCAGTGCTCGTTTTCTCTTTCCAGTGTTGCGAAGATCTTTACTGCTCGTGATACCGAATTTATCGCGTTATTTGCAGAGAATACCAAAATTGTCAACTCGCATGCAAGCTTCTGGTAAGAGTACGATATTTACCGCACGGCAGACAATACATCGTACCGTAAATATGTACGCAACTAAAAAAAAATACGAAATTTTTAAACGCATTGACACGGCTATCAATTTCCGTAATAAACAAGCAAGCCTCCGTAATTCCGTAACTGTACATTAAAATCGGTAATAATTACGGAAAATACGTAATACTTGGTAGCACTGCAGACACATACACATGAAAATTAGTTCATAAGCCTGTCATTCCTTCGAGGAGTAAACTAAAAATAGAGAACTCTTAGGCTTAGGCCTACAATAAAGACAAAATCAAGAGTTTTAAAATAATGTTCTTTTCACATACATACTTCACAATATAATAAAAAATTGGTTATGTAATGAGAGAGGAAGAGAGAGATTTGGACGGCTCTCAAAAACGAGGTATTGAGTGTGTTTCGTAAGGAAAATAACTGTTGGGAAAAAATATAAGGGTATAATAGTTTACACTGAATGATTTACAAGTGGAAATATTACCTTTCGTTCTTCAGCTTACACTGCTAATTACAAGCGAATACAAGAAATGATTTCTAATCTTTTTGAGACATCCTTAAAAGGGTCTACATTAATGAAGAACGAAGGTTTGACGCTGATAGTTTCAAAGTATGGTGGCTGGCAGTGTCCCCCTCTCGAGAGTTGGAAGGTATCCATCCCCTTTAGTACCTATTTCCATCCCCACCCCTCCCGTTCAACTCTAACCACCAGCCACCACCACGGAGGAGGTCATTTGACGCAGGAAGTACGTGGGACGAACACCGTGTTCGGATGTGCCCGCTTCTTGGTACTAGCGAAGAAGAAATGCTGTACAAGCAGGATGAAACTATGGCAGTTTAAGTGTGGCGATCAATCGCAACTGAGCGCGTCCCCAAATTGTGTATAGGGAACCTAGACTATAGGGTGGCTGGGAATATTCAAATACCAGCCCGCGGATAAACTGGCCGGTGCGCAAGTGTCTTGATCAGAGAAGTCGTGGAACGGGTACGTGGCGAAGTGCATCGAACATGAAGCAGCCAAATGTTCAGGGCGGGGAGGGAGATCTCGAAGTACCACAAGGCGAAGTGTACCGAAACTCACTGCTGGGTCCCGTAGGCTGTTGATTGCGGATACTTGAGGAATGAAATGGAATGGGTCGGAAATTTGAAGCATAAGTGGCATCGGCTTTCATCCTGGGCCAGTGGCTAGCCACTATCACTGGTAGATCCTGGAAGTCCCGCCGAGCTCCTGCTAGAGCTCACTTCAAGACCGCAAGATTATTGTGGAGGATGTGGAACGGGTGCCAACCCCTGCAACTAGAATGAAGGTACTGCTATCAACGCGGAAGAGCGACGGTGGAGTGACTGAGCTGCCCAGTTTTCAGACGCACTTGACGAAAAACAGGGGGTCCTGCATTTAATTTGACTGCTGTGAATATTATTGTGCCGGCCTTTCACCGGCACAGGAATATTGCCAACAGTTCGGCAATCGGGCACAATCTTGCTTTGTTCGATGGTCGCCGCAAAAGGCGTTCAGTGCCCTACTGGCGAAACAAGAGCTCTTTGAGCCACCTCCTGATTGGCTGGAGGTACCAGCCGATTCCATTTCACGTTACCAGAATTCCCATTTCCCAGTTTCACACATGATAAATTAATTCTTCTGTATTTGAGTCCCAGCCAATAATTAATGCATTAATTAACGCAGTACCCTGCGCGTACTGTCGCAGTGTCCTACTTTATTGAGCTGGTTTTACTGTGCCGCTACCCTTACTATCTATATTCTTGCTCACTTAAGGGTGAGTCGCATGTTCCCAAAAGCGACCATGGTCCCCAGGCGGTATGCCGCGATGAACACCTCCTTTCCTGTAGTTGCTAGTCACCTAGGTGTATTGGGCCTAGTTCTGAGACGTACTGAAATCCTCCTAGCGAACTTAGTGACTAATGTATGTCGGAGTACCCATCAGACTGAGCCGGGGTACATGCTGAAGTGGAGGGATATAAGGACCCACCAGATAATAATAATAATAATAAAGTTCACGTGTAATTTATTTTCCGTTCGTGCTAGGGACTTCTAATTTGGCAATGGGGCATTTTCACTAAGCCTAAGAAATTTTAAAAAAATAATTTTTCAAGGCATATATTTTTAGATTTCCAATGGTTCAACCTACAACGTTCCAATTTGGCATGCTTCTTAAGCCCATCACTTCCCATCATCTCACAGCATACCGCTGATCTCACCCTAAACGTACGAGTTTAAGGGGGAGGTCAAATTTAAAGTTGCTTAATCTCTTAAACGGCTTAAGCTAAGGCAATGGGACGCGGTAGGCACGCTCGGGGACCCAACAGCTTTAAGCCACTCTTTAATCACATTCGTGGGATTTAGTTTGTTCAGTGATTAGTCATACCAGTGAATTATTATGTCACCATAGTAAGTCGTCAGTCGGGCAACACAGGAGACCAGCAATGGGCCACTTGGACCATGACACCATACAATTCCGACCCAAGCCGATCACAGGACATCGATCAAAGCGCGACCCTTGAGATCTTGACCAGCCCAGGCCAAAACATGCGTAACTTCCGCATCAGTGCCATTTACGCCGAGCCACTTGACCCAATCTACTGTTGAATAGTGGCTAGACAGGAGGAACAATGACTGACCCGGCTTCTAGGGCCAGCTCTCTCTGGCAGCATATGAGGGCCCGAGCTTAAAACTCCAGGGCCAGGTTAATCCTGGGGATGCTTCCTCTTCCCCAAACTCGCCGGTTAAAACCGGCCCAAACTGACTGGAGCCACGGTCGTCAGCAATCCGCGGACATCCGAACCAATTCCCCCTTGATTCACCAGTCCTCCTGCTACTAAGGCGGCGGGCGCCTCCAACCATTTATATTGTTTTAATGCGTATGTGTGAGGTTGAGGGGAGGTTTATTTTTCAAACTGTGTTTCCTGCTTGCAGAAATTTCTACTTGTCCTACCCCCCCCCCCCCNCCCTGTTAATGTGGTTCCATTTTTGTGCCCCGTGGGTAGTAACGAAATATATCTTTTCTCACCTTATCCTTAACTTTTGTGGAACTCCGATAGTTTTTTAAACCTTCCCATCGCCCGAAACCCCAGGTGAATATGGCATTAAAGGGGGAAGGACGTTTTGCTGCTTCCTATATTTGATCGCTCGCTGTTTACACAATTTCAGCATAGACACTTGGAATTTGGCACCGATGCACATTTTAAAGGGGAGTTTGTTGCAGACTAGAGACTTCCCAACATTTTGAGTTTTTAAGGGGGGTTTAATTTCTGATTCATAATATTTCCGAAACGATTTGACCCATGGAATTCCAATTTGGCACGCTCCTTAACCATATCACTATCAGATTGACTGTACGATTTTAAGGAGGGTAGAATTTCAAAATTGCTATATCTCCTTGATGGTTTGAGTTTCTGTAACGGGACTCGGTAGGCATGCTAAGGAGCACCACGGTTTTATGTCATTAAAAAGAGGCAGGCACATTTCACTATTTATTTAGCGGGTTCTTCCCCTTCCGTTCTTGAATGGGGTTTGAGAACTTTCCTGTTTACGCTAATTTTTTCCTCATTTTTCCCCTGATTCACATACAACGAATAGCATGCGGAACCTGCGAGTTCTGCCACTATGGATTACATAGGCTACGGTTCGTATTGCGAGTTACGTAGACCGTAGGTTCGACTACAGAAAGTTACGTCAGTCATAGATTTTGCTTCTGCAAATANTCGTATTGCGAGTTACGTAGACCGTAGGTTCGACTACAGAAAGTTACGTCAGTCATAGATTTTGCTTCTGCAAATTACGGTATACTGTATATTAGTAGTGGCTTTCCGAAAGATGTTTATTTCTCGTAATAATGTGGCTTAATTCGCCCATGCAGTTGGCTGACAATCAATCAGTGAAACTGTTTCCCTGGAACAACCAGTGGTTTTTTTTACTGATTCTAAATGGAGCCATTTTCACTTATTCTAGTAGTTCCGTCTGACTGTGAATCAGTGATTTTCCACTGATTAGAATTTAAAGTGTAAGCTTATTGTAAAATAGTACATGATGCCTTTTCGGTCTGTCATGTGCTGCTATACACGGAAAGGTTATCCGCGCCTGTAAATATATAAAACACTAATATATTAAATATAATGACATACAAAATATAAATTTAAACTTTCAAATCATGTAAGACCAACATAGTCCACTCATTATATTTCACACATCTGAACCAACTTTGCCAATCATATTACCCAATTCACTAGAAACACTGTGCAGTTACCACTTTTAATTTCATTATATTTCTATAATCAACGATAATATAGCACAAAAACTCTAGTTTCTTACCAAGTACCTTTGCAGCTCGTCAAAAATTACAGTACCTTACAACGAGTTGTTTAAATATAAATGAAATACACAAAAACTGCACATAATGCAAATAAAATAGTATTTTACGAGAAATAATAGTACATCACTGAATACACGAAAGGGACAACGCACCGCATTCGTGCGCACCTTTTTAATAACATTTAGCATGAGAACTATTTCTACGAACACACATATTTTCTCCCTGTTTTAATCATATTAATGATAAATTTAATATTATAATTGACAGCAAAAAATAAATAAAAGTTCAATTTATCCAAAAATAAGATATTTTTATGTTAACAGAANTAATATTATAATTGACAGCAAAAAATAAATAAAAGTTCAATTTATCCAAAAATAAGATATTTTTATGTTAACAGAAGTATAAAACTTTAGTGGTACATGACACATTTAGAATAGAACCAAATACGTCATTCATAAGGTGATTTTTCAAAGGTTTGATTAAAAAATTGGCGCTAATGACCGCCCACGACTCCAAGAACTCCACAACAGCACCCAAGCTCGGTTTTCCAGTTGTTTAAATAGATCAACTGGCCTGGTCCAGGCGGTTTTTCGCACGAGTGCTGCTGAGGGTGAGGTGGGGTGATTACAAGAAAGCGGCACGCAGCGCGAGCATGTTATGTGGCGGTTAGTTTGTAACTCTTGCCTTCGCTTCACCAGGTACCGGTGATGACGAAGGAACCATGGTTATATATTTCACAGACAAAACAAATAACGATTCAAAACAATTACGAACGAGTTACCGACATATCTAATGAGCCTGCGTTCCTCTACATCGATGCAAATAATTTCGTAAAGTTCTTAAAAGTTTAGATGGTATGTAGGCCTTGACGTGTTGTTGACAGATATAGCATTGGAGATTAAACCAGAGACATATGCAACACTAGTGATGAGACAATCACAAATACACACATATCTTACGTAGGATCCGAACACAGAACTCCTCGTACGATACGCTGACATGCAACCAACTGCATTACGGAGGCAAGATTGGGACATCAACTTCAGTTTTTGGTAGACAGGGTTTGCTAGCCCGAACATTTACAAGGCCATCACTTTGCAAACAAGAATGTGAGTCACTTAAATCATGTAAGTACACACTGTCTACTGTGGCACTACCTGTGTGCAGAATTTTGCTAGAAATAGGGCATACATGTTCCATTTGTTTACCTGATACCGTCTCACAAAAAGGCGGATAAAAGAGTTATTTTACTTACATTTGATGTTTCTAATGGATACTGTCAGCACACAAAGTTTGCTTACGCCATTTAAAAATGGCCTCTACCAAATACATTAAGTTCACGTGACTTACTGTGGCACTACTTGTGTTCCAAATATGGTGGGAAACGGTTGACTGGCTCCCGAGATATGGCAAAAAAAGCTCCATTTTCACATGGTTCTATCTTCATAAATGGCACACAAAAATGTTATGTATTAACACATTCGAAGTTTGTCACAGACACTGAAAATATATCAAGTTCGGTTGAGATTAATTGGGCCGTATGGCACTATAACCTGAAACGTATGCATATCTGTTATGTTGAAAATATGTGACTACCCCCTTGAGTCATATGAATTTAGATAGACTACAAAAGTATAACTTGTCTCTTGAATTTCGTGGGAATAGGTTGATTATCTCCAAAGATGTGCCATACAAATGTTTTCATATGATGCTATTTTACAAAATAACGCACAAAAGAGAGACGGTTTAGACATATTTGATGGTTGTAATATACACTGCCAAGAATACAGAATTAAGTTGAAATTTGTTACATGGTTTCGTAGATAGAGCATACTAGAACTAAATGTCTTATGGCTATCATTTTGAAAATAAGTCTTCCGATTTACTTAAAACATATAATTTTACATGGCCTGCTGTAGTAGTACTTATTCGCAAATTTTGGGAGGAATCGGTAGATTGTTTGCAGAGATGGCCCACAAAAGAGGCTATGTGTAGATGCATTCCATTGTTTTAATGGATACTGCTAGCATACAAAGTTAAGTTTAAATTGTTTTTATTGTGTTATACAGAATGTAACGTAATTATATGTACAAACATGCCTAAATATTCTTTACGAAAACAAAAACATATGTACGATCTACGGTCTAAAGTTCGTCCCAAGGGTGGTATGCGCCTTTGAAGTTGGAGTAGAAAGACAAAATAATTGCACATTTTACAAAAAGTATTTACAATCGAACCATGATCTTCTGGATAACGTGAGAATAGACAAAGATCTGCGACCAGTGTAACGTCTGTCTCCGTCATCCCAAGTGTAACGAGTGACGTACCCGGGCAAGGTATTGGGTGGTTCGTGGTTTTGTACTTGATACACGGATTTCCCGAAACCAGCTAGGTTTAGGGGAATGGCACAAGAGAATATTTTCGTTCATTTAATTGTGTTAATTCATAATCTCTCATGTGAAAATCAATAAACTTTCGATATCATAAACTTTTCCGCAAAATCATGGTTGCCACCCCTATCTCTTCTTAGAATTATTTTGACGATGGAGAAAGGCGTTTCACTGGTTCACTGGCAGCAGCTATTTGTACATTCCCACATTATCCAAAAGCTTTTGGTTCGATTGTAAATACTTTTTTTAGAATGTGCAATTAGTCACATTTTTCTACTTCAACTTCAACGGGGTGTACCGCCCTTGGGACGCGTTTTAGGTCATGGGTCGTTTTTGCAGTAATTTTTCGTAGAGAATATGCAGGTGGAGTTTGTATATATAATTACGTTACATCATGTAGATACAGGATACTTATCTTTGAAAATAAGTGTCTGACTTATAGAAAACATAAAGTTTTACATGGCCTGCTGTAGTACAACTTGTTTGCCAAATTAGGTAAGAATTGGTAAGTTGTTTCTCGAAATTACATAAAAATTAATTTTTAATGCAGTGATATCTTAAAACATGGCGGACAAAAGAGGCTATGAATTGTCACATTTGATGCTTTAAATACACAATTTCAGCATACCAAGTTTGTTCGGAATATGCCAAATGGTATAGTAGATAGACTATATAGCAAATTAACGTAAAATATTTGTATTACTCATTTTGGAAACAAGTACCTTATTCAAATAAATGATCTGTGTTTACATGGCCTACCACAGGATTACTTACATACCACATTCATCTCTAAATTCATTGCATACATAATGCACTGTCAACGTAGAAAATTTGTTTTAGATTGGTTAAATGGTCGCTGAGACATGAGATAATGCCCTGCATTTTAAAATGGCTGCCATTTTGAAATAAGCACTCGGGGTGGTAGAAAACTCTAAAAGTCAGATATCCTTATTAAGTACAAAGTTTGGTGAAATTCGGTTCACGGGTTCAAAAGTTTTTAAGGGGACAGACACAAGACATTCACACAACACACTGATAACTAACTCACCATCAATAAAACTGGCCTTCGCTACGTGTGGGTGCGACTGTCTGTGTCTTTCTTGCAGGGAGTCGCATGGCTAGAATTCCGGGAAGGCAGGGTTCGTCATCCTCGTACACTGGAGANTTTTTAAGGGGACAGACACAAGACATTCACACAACACACTGATAACTAACTCACCATCAATAAAACTGGCCTTCGCACGTGTGGGTGCGACTGTCTGTGTCTTTCTTGCAGGGAGTCGCATGGCTAGAATTCCGGGAAGGCAGGGTTCGTCATCCTCGTACACTGGAGATCGCGAAAAAAAAGTTTTCACGAGATAACAAAGGTCTCTATATAAGGACTAAGAACAGAACCCAACGAAAATCTACATATTTATTTAATGGTTTTAGTACGAATACTAGCAAAACAAACTCATAACGCGAAAGCGTTAAAAAAGATTCATTTTTGACGAATTGATAAGTGCATCATTCGTTATTTATGAATTTATTTAATATAAGAGAAAGAGGACAACGCAAAAGTCACATCTTTAGAATATAAATGTGTAATCACTTCCTAATATACGTTGAGAGGTGTGTTCTACCAAGTGTTGTGCTTCTGCGCTTCCCTTAATGCATTGTAGCTGGGGTGAAAATTGCAGTTACTGTCTTTTGATGATGATTTAATTAAGACTTTCGTCTGCGTTTAATGAACTTTCCACACATTCCTTATTTCGACGTTTTTGTTGCAGCAGTAATGTCCCTTATTATGTTGACAACATAAATTCATGTGGCGAACCAGGGC
Organism: Clitarchus hookeri; assembly: GCA_002778355.1. Taxonomy (NCBI): domain Eukaryota; kingdom Metazoa; phylum Arthropoda; class Insecta; order Phasmatodea; family Phasmatidae; genus Clitarchus; species Clitarchus hookeri. The sequence continues at coordinate 227,962 of NQII01000764.1, forward strand.
TCGTCTGAGAGGTGCATGATAAAATCAACGTGTCTTACATTGTACGAAGTTCCTATCTTTTCCTTCGTTCTGTTCGTTCACTACTTTGAACTGGTACTCATCGAAATCGAAATTAATCACTGAGCCAAGCTTCGTTTCTCTATACAAAAAAAATTCCCTTTCTCGAAGTTACTTGCCAGTTCGTCTTCAACTTAGAAAAGAATGTACCGGAAAGCTTGACTTCCGCACGCACGCATTGTTATAGCGCAACCCTCGTTGCTAGGACAAGAGTTTATCCAAGATGTTGCATATCAGTACTTACATGTTTAGTTAACAAGCCCTTCCGCTTCAGGGACAGTTCCTTCCAAGTATTTATCAGTTCTTCAACGCCTAATCCTAGATTGAAATGTTTTTATAACAGTGATGCACGAAAAATCACATAACTCAAAGGGTAGCGCGCGTTGACAACTAATTCTTGCGAATCCGAAAGAAATTTAGGTGAAAGATGTGGTATGCTTAACGAAAAGTCTCGATAAAATACGAGAAAACGAAATTTTCATTATTTTTACGAACTCCTATTTCTATATCAATAACAAATTAAGGAAGTATTATCGAATACATACCTCCAGGAATGGCATCCATTAATCAAAACCCAAATATTACACATTTTACGAAAATTTGCATCAATGCAGCGCGGTACTATGCTTAAACATCCCGTGGCACTCCGACGCAGACGAAAATCTCGTGTAGTGGAAATATCCCACTGCGGTCAACAGTTTTCCATACAATAATTGTGCGCAATTACTACTACATCAAATGTTTCGCCGATATTTTAAGGTGGAAACCAGCGGGTGGTGCAGGGGTAAACCTTCAGATTCGCATTTGGGAGGACGTGGGTTCGCATCCCGATCCGGCCATTCTAATTTCTGTTTTCAAAGGTTTCCCGAAATCACTCCAATCGAATGCTGAGATGGTTCCTTAGTACATGCTATGGCCGATTCCTTCCCTGTTGCTGCCTCTCGGTGCAACTTGCCCCGTCTCAGATGACCTTACTGTGGACGAGGCGTTAAGCCCTACCTACCTGTCGGTAGGGATTTGGAATTTTTGCCATAAGAAATCTCTTACTGTGCAACAGCTCAATTTCTTACATGGATTAGTTTACTTCCTAATAGGCTGGTCTTGTGTAAGGAACTGTGACCACACTAGTAGAGAAAGTTATTGGCTTGAAGTGTGCGTAATTTGTTCTTCTATCAAGAATCAGCTAGTAAAAATTATGAGTAACAGAGACAGTGTATAAATACCTTTACATAGAATTTCGTAATTAAGAATAACATTACTATTTATTTAGCACACAATACAAACGATTCATTGAGGCGCAAACTGCAAAATTGTGGTTGTCGCATTTGTTAAACAGCTTCATTATTATGTCACTAGAGTCAAACGGAATTGAGATCTTTTACAGATTAAAAACTCCCTATTCGTTTACATACTAATTTGTAATAAATTACTCTGTATCAAATGCACATAATCAAGATGGCCGATAGATTGGCGGTAACTACCTAAAAGCACGGGAGCACTAAGAAGTCTCATTGTGTCTACGAGCAAGGAACCGAATGGCGTGCCCTCCGTCGGTAACACGCTTGAACTAGGAATTTTAGTGCTGATTTTATTAATTTCATGGCGTAGTATTAAAAAATAAGAAGGATCTATTGCAGCTCCCTAGGCTACTTCATCGATTCTAAGCAAACATTTTCATGACCGAAAAATAATGTGAAAACTTTTCATGTTTTAGCCCTTTTCTTTCATAGTAGTGAGGAGGAAAGAAGTTGAGTGACACTCTCATACATACGAGAACCATTTCTGAAACGCTGTTCTTCGGCAGATGCGACTCATAAATATTAAGTACTTTTAGAATATTTTATTTATTACAGAATCTCTAAACTTAGATAAAGCTTTATCTTATTCATTTGTTTCCCGGAGAGGGCAACGTTAGAAAACAGCAAACAACAAATTTTCACTTACATACATATATTTCAGAGATAGCCTAAGTTTTCTGGGCAATATTATTTACTGTATCGTTAACTGAAAGTTATTTCATACGACCAATACATTCTAGAGAAAATAAATCTACACTGTAAGAACTTTTTTGGAATTTTACCATACCGGGATATAGAAATGATGAAAACGTGTGTTTGGTAAAAGGATTTCCCATGCATTTATACCGCGATTCCTACAACTGTTTCTGAAAACGTGAAATGTGTGTGAAAAGTAACAAATATGTTTCGGATTATTACTAACATACAGTTACGGACGGCATCGTTCGGGCACATTCGGGTTTCCTCGGCAACACGCATGTGCAGCAGAGAATATGATTGGTACTTTCGTCGATCGTCGCATGTTTTATGTCCGCTGTGCGAAAAGATGTAGCCATGTGTATGTGGTGTTTTAGAAGATTGAAGAAGTAGTGGTTATTCTCATCAAATCCTGGATGCCTTATAGGTTATAGGTATCTTACTAATAATTTATACATTTACTCTTCACGTAATATTTCTTACCTCTTTCTAGCCGTAGAAATGCATAATACATGTTAGAACGTAGGAACACGTGGCTTAAATGTATCAGTTTATATCTGTTTAGGAGCTGTAAATTACGTTACACGTACATATGTAAAGGTATTGCCATTCTTTGGATTAGGTGGCAAACGTGTAAAATAATAAAATTTAGTTAAAATCTCGCCTTTGTAGACCCTCCACACTGAATTCCTGCAGGCGAAGAAGATGCAAAGGAAATGATATCCTATAAACCGTAAAATCACAAAAAACGTAAATTTGAATACCTGGGAAACACACATAAGTGTGTAATTATTTATAATTTTTCAATGTAAACCTAACCTATACTTATTTGGGAGATTGAGTTTACTAATCCAAAATAACCTTAAAAGTACGGGAAGATAGTTGGGGACTAATTATTTTCCGTGTATAACGTTTCTGGTACACCCAGAAAAAAATACTTAACATAACCATTAAAAATTATAAAATATTTGTAAAAAAAAATGCAGCATAGCATATAATATGAGAAATAATAAGTTGTTGCAATAGGGCCATATTTTGTTGAAAGGAATAAATTATTATTCCCCCATCTCCAGAAAAATTCCATTCAGAATTCAGAATACCGGTATTGCAGTTACAATTAGTGACGAACGGAATTAATAAAACTAAATATAACCATTTTTTTTTGTTATAACATTAAGCTCTGGCTTAGTCATTTGGTCTGTGGCTACTATTTTAATTAAGAGGTACTAATCAAAGAAATTGTCATGAAAATAAAAATAAAAATAGGCTAATATTTAAAATTTACCAAATGGGTTATTTTTGTAGCCCCTGTACAATACAGAAATCCTTCGAATTGACCAATAACCTAGAATGTACCTTAAAGAGCAACTTGCAATACTGGTATAGCCTAGATCTGTCAGTTCTTTCAGCGTAATAGTTCTTAGTATGCATACAAGGTTTGAGAAAAACTAATAGGCCTACCTAATCAATCATAAAATAAAAACACAAACCTCAAGTTATATTGTAATTATGAAGTTTTAGAGATGCTTCTATGTCATTTTTGGGATCTTCCAAATTCTTAAACGATGTGATTGATTGATTTGATTCGAATTAATCAAAATAGTAGCTTGGACTGTGAAGTTCAGCAAAGATCTGAAGCAAACACATTACAAAAGTCTGGAACATTACTTATGAGAATTTCACAAGCAAATCCTGTTAACATTCTGTACTCTGTTTCATGTATGTGTAGTAAATTTTGAGAGTTCCAGAAATGTACATGTAGCGCAGTTATATGGTAAATGTTTCTCCACCACACCATATGTATGTAGTTTTCAACAAGTCAGCTGTTTTGCTGTCTGTAAAGTCAACAAAATTTGTGGGCAGTTTTCAGTTACAATTTTTACACAAGGTAGGTAGGCCTACTTGTTGTATACACATTTTAATATACATATGTAGCGAATATACACCTGGTAGTCAGAAGTGTAAATCTCTTGAAAATTATATATCCGTTTTAAAATATAATTGAAGTCATAAATGTAATTATCAAACTGTAAAGTTACAAATTTCAAATTTACTCACTATTTTTTTTTACCAACATGGCAACATACATCCTGCAACTAATCACATCATACTACTTATCAAGTGGAAGCATGTATATGTTTACATACATGCTGTACATATTGGTCAAAGGCACTGTAAAACTGTAATGTTGACATGAAACAGAGAATACCACTGCAACTATGTTCACAGACATCTATAGTAACACAAAAAGTAGAATATAAATATTGGTCTGCAAACATAACACATTACAGAATGGTCATTGTGATGTTCATTGTTAGATCAAGATAGTGGATGCAGTTATTGTATTAATGTACAGTGTCGGAAAAACTGTTGATGATCCACTACAAGTACACTATATGCTGCTTGAGTGAAAATTATCATGTAAGGTAGGGCACAGTAATACCTGTTTGGTTGCCATTTAGGTTACTTTTGTACATAATTGCCAGCTTTTAAGTTTTTAAATTTAACAATGATTTATCGCATATTATTTCCAACATTTTCCTATACTTGAAAACATTTATTAGTTGAGTTCATCTTAAGTAAGGATGTTATTGAAAAAAATTAACACTTGAATAAAGGGTACAGTAATTATTCAGAATAGGGACATTTCCGAAAGAAAAAAAAAACCCAGAAAATGGTATACAGTGGAGTCTCGGTTAACCGTCACCCTTTTAACCGTGAGTTTCTGTTAACCGTCAGTAAACTGACACGACAATTAAAATAATAAAATTGGATACAAAAAACAAACTTAATAAACTAAAAATGAAATAACTTTTTTTCTCGCTTCATATTAGATCAAATTAAGCACATTATTGAGTTGAACAATACGTATACTGTACTGTAATACATGTACCCAGTAAAAATACATTCTGTGTGGTGCGGAATACGAATGATTCACGTTTGTTGTTTATGTACAACCTACATATGTACTTCGTAGAATCGTTCCGTCTTCCTCACCACCCTACCGGAATTCCTAGACACTCATCCGCCCTCCCATTCCTACAGTCAGTTCAGTAGCGGTAGTCACTTAGTCAGCAAGTCATTGTCCTCAGTTTGTTGTCAAAGTGTAGTGTGTTTAAAAAGGTCTGAGAAACGGAAACGTGTTGTATTGGGACTTTCTCAAAAACTTGAAATTATAAAACGACTGCGTAAAGGAGAAAGCGCGACGAGTATCGCTCTGCTATATGGAATCGGGCGGACGACAGTCAATGATATTAAGAAAGATGCAGATAAAATCGAAAGTCATGTTTCAAAAATGCAAACGATAGACGGAGATGTCAAACTAAGAAAAACGACGAAGCCAGCAAATCTGGACCAACTGTATACAGTAATGTATCAGTGGTTCATTCAAGCCCGCAGTCAAGGGATACCAGTTTCTGGGCCCATAATAATGGCTAAACCTATCGAGGTGAACAAGAAGCTTGATGGGGATCATATATTTAAGGCTAGTATAGGTTGGCTGGATAAATTTAAGGGTCGACAGGGCATAAGGCAGTTGGACATATCGGGTGTAGAACTAAGCGCTGATAGTACAGTCATTGTAGAATATCAGGAAAAACTAACGAAAGAAATAAAAGATAGAAATTTGGTCAGAGAGCAGGTTCACAACTGTGACGAAACTGGCCTAAATTGGAAAGCACTTCCCGTGAAAACCTTAGCCTCCTTATCGGAAAAATCTGCACCTGGTTTTAAAGCAACAAAAGCCCGTGGGATATCACAACAAAGAAAAATGACAGACTTTTTTTTAGGTAGGATTATACTACTGAACATAAATATTGTATTCAATTTTGTTATTTTATCAACATAATACAAATACATACTGTGCTGTACATACAGTACTTCTATTGATTGCTACCTGTTTAAAATCTAGTGCTAAATATCGTATACATTATTATCGTTAGTATCTGTCATGTCATTGTGAGGGGGGGGGGGTCATATTATCCGTCTATTCTCTCAACCGTCACTATGACGGTCCCGAGACTCGACTGTATATCGACACTGCTTATCACACAGAACAAGAATTTACTAAGGGCATCACAGTATTTGCAGTATATGCTACCAAATACGATAGTGGGGAGGGCTATGAAGATCATGGAAATTGTGGGGTAAAACGCGTAAAATGTATGTAAATTCCATGTCATTTGGGTTCCTTTACCACGTTAAATCGAAATTACTAATGACACTGAACACAAATTTACTAGAGGCAATAGCACTCGTAAATCACAAGCCTTCGCACAGTCAAATTTATACGGTACACTGAGATTGTGCACTCTCCCAGCATACAATCATCACGTGAAATAGGTAAAGACCAAAATCGATGCGAATTTGTTTCCTGTCAGTGCATTATTGTTCAACTAATGTATCATAGCAATACACGTCAACTACTTGTAAACAACACATGTGAACTTCTTTTTGAATGATATACTATATGTATATTTTTTCTACTACTAATATGTTACGCGGTACAATCCTTTCGTGAATATAGAAAAGGTACACCTTGAAAAATTCAATAGAATTAAATTATATTCCGACACTGCTAGATTACCATGGTTTATACCTGTATAAGCGTGTCGACAAAAACATATCCATTGAATAACGTTTTGTAAATAAACTTTCTGGTTCCACAGGCGTTCTCGCGTTTAACACAATTTAGCAACCCAATATAAATATATTTGACATAAATGTTACGTGTTTTATCACATAAACACCCGGATTTTCATAGCTCTCCTCACAGTCACATTTCATGGTATATTCTGCAAATTACGTGAAGCCCCAATGACATTCCTATTAAGTGTGATTAGTAATGACCATATACACCTTCCCCCCCTTTTTTTAATTTGGAAATTGTGAAACTTTAATCGTAATCTTTTCAATCTCTGTTTAAAATTGTTTTTAATAATCTGTTATATATTTATATTGGAAATTTTTGGGGCATTTTGCAAAATAAAAAAAAATACCTCGCAATTATATCGTTAAAAACGAAATTAGCGTCAACTGTTCATTTCTCACAACTGGGGATAATTCATCTTGTCATTTGTTCCCATGGGATGGGTTTCTTTTAATTGAGTTCCAACGTATTTGTGATATCTGCTTAAAGATTTAAAGAGTTTATTGATATGGATGTTTTGGATGTTGAAGGATGCATTGATCACTGTCATGATGTGGATGGGTTTCCTCCGGGTGCTCCCACCCAGTGACATATTTTATTGTAATACTTGCACACTGCAATATAAACGTTATGAAAAATGTAAAATTCTCCCTTTGCAACTTAACTTATACTGCCGAATCAAATTTTTTTAAAAATTCAGTTTAATAAATTGACACTTTCCGAATATAGGTAAACATCACTTTAAGCTGTTTTAATTTTAACACAATTTGATACTATCAAATGTAGTTCTGACGAACAGTCGATTATGCAAATGTTCTATAAATTAATTCAACAAAAACTATCGCAACTTGAACCAACTACGTTTTTTTGCTTCACTTATCAATCTTACACAATTACCCAGTTTTTAAACCAACTGCGTTTTTTTCTTCACTTGCCAATCTTACACAATTATGCAGTTTTCTTTTGTGGAGCATTCTATTATTTTACTATTTCAAATAACTAAACAATTTTCGCCAAAATTGTGCAATTTTGCATCTTATCATTAATCTTTTTTTTTTTCATCTTACAAAAAACAGGTGTCCCTACATATGTGATCTACCTGTGCCCATACTTTATTGTTTTTACCAGTCAAAATATTTCAGTGTGTATAAAAATATTAACAAAGTAAAGACTGTGGCATTTTGAGACGCAAAATAACATGTCGCAATTATGTCATGATTCCATCACAACATGTGATTTGATACCTTTAAAAAAAACACCGGTTCTTAGAGAAAAAGAAAAATATATAGCCTGAAATATGCTACACAACTTCGCACAATCAGTATTGCTGAGGACAATAAAACTTCACTTGTTATCTTTAAAATGTGTTGATTTTTAGCAGTAATGTAAATTTTACTTGTATTTATTTCCACCACTAGAACTAATTTCAGTTTTGTGTAGTTTTTACCAATTTACAGTAAGCTGTCAGTTTTGATTTTGCAAATATTTTCAGATTTTAATTCACCGGTTATTGGTGATGATGGCACCGATATACCTACAGGATGATATTTTGTCCAGAAGGGTGTGAGTGGTATACTGATGCAAAATTCAAGCAATTACAAACTGATGGGACCATGGAAGTAAGTAAAATTATATATATATATATATAAATTGTTATACTTACTAAATACTTATAGATAATAACTCTATTGCATAAAAACCACTGACTGTGATGGTCTGATAGCTGATAACCGGCATTGGATATTTTCAATATCGGCACATTTATTGTTATCTGTCGTTGGCACTAATCATCGTCACATCAGTTATGAATTACAACCTGAACATTAGATTGCGGCCGCTGTACTTTTAATGCAGCACGAACCAGAGATGCCAAGTACTACATGATTAACCTGCCCTCGCTACGGAATTACGGATGAAATAATACTGATTTTTACGTTTTCAGTTTTAGGTAATTTGTTTTCCTGCACGTGTTATCTAAAGTGCACTTGCGATAACTAGTGTTGGAATTGGTCGTGTAATTTGTCGTATTTGCATGAAATAAATCAGTGATATACAAATTGGTAAATTAATGTAATAATTAATGTAATGTTGCGGTAGTGAAAACGTCTTTGGTCGAGGAAATTGATTGCTGTAATTTGCAGCCAAATCGATTTTTGACACCAGAAGCGAGATTCCAGAGTATCTAACGTGATATCAAGACATTGAAATGGCGTGTGTTGTTATATTACTGTGACAGTTTATTGATGGATTTAAAATGGATATTGTGAATTGTGGAAGGGTGCCACAAGTCACAATCAAATAACTTTACTTTTTCAGTGGTGACTTTTGAAACGTCTAATGTACCAGATATGTGTGTTAGATATGAGACACAGAATAGGTCTATTTACTTTAAGCTCAAATGGCAGTAGTGTTGCATTTAATAAAAACAAAGAAAGGCATACAATCCTGTGTAAATAGCAAGTGGCAAAAATCAGTGAAATAGAATATGATGAAAATAATGTGTTTTCAAATCAGGCTTTTATAGTGGCATACACAACTGAACTCATTCAATGTGGGCGTGTATTGACTTATATGTTAATATTGATAGAAATGTACTTAATTTTTAACACTGATGTCAGTTTTTTGTATGTACTACAGCGAGTGAGCAGAAATTTGTACGTTTACAAACATCTATTTCTGCACTTTGTTAAAGCTAGTACACAGATGCTGTATTGTTGGGTAGAGAAATTTTGTGAAATAAACCTCTGAGCAGCTTACGCCTTGGTTATTTCAGATTAATGCAAACCAGATATTTACAGGCAATTTTCTGATGCACTTTTTATGACGAATATGTAAGTGATAGTGTGTATTTTGTGTTAATGATATCTTACTTAATTTAAAACCTACGAAAACTTGTAATAATACAATTCTGGGCATTTCCGTCCAGCGCCAATATTCGCAGTTCCGCGAATGATATTATAGATTTTAAAAGTGCTTTCTCACATCTCAAGCTACCGTCCAGCCAACATAACCTCTTTCAGTACTCGTTTTGACAAACATGTTCGATCATAACCTAACTGTTTTGAGCACGTTCTTGTTGGTGTTTGTGTAATAGAAATGATACAGTGACCCTGTTTTGTGTACTAAAATTTATGTTGTGATTTTTTAACTGGCCTTTCGTTATCAAAGTTAAAATGTTTCCAAAATATTCGTTAGGTATAAAAATTGATTTGCTATAATAATGATTTCACTATAATGATAATTATAAATGTCGGTTTTCGTGTTGAATTTTAATTTGCGATTGTCTTTATTTGAAAACGAAAGTCTGGTTTCTTGCTGAATCTGAATGTGCGACGTTTTTATCTAAAAACGTTAGGTTGTTATACACATGAACCTGCGGTTATATTACAAATAAGAAACCTTCAAAATGATTTGACGCTCATACTCATGCGTCGTGAGATACTTAATATACAAATTGTTCAAATCGTCCTCGTAACCAAAATCCATTGTACACAAAGGTTAAGAAAATAGGTTTTGTGTTTTCACATCAAAGTGTAGGATTTTAATTTTCCCATTTATCCCATGTAATTATCTAAATTATATTCCTGTTTCCATCGAATATTTTAAGTAAATAACATTTGTAATGAAAATATTTCGTGAATAACCTGGTCGCAAAACAAATATTCAGTGCTTAAGTTCAAAACGAAGCAGATTTGATAAAGTACTACTTATATGCATGAATAAGCAAGTTTCTTTGACTGTGAATACTTGAGAAATAAGAAAAACTTATTTCGTCACCATGAATATATGGTAAACAGTACTTCATGAAGCAGTACTTCAAGCTATCAAAATAAGCAATACTTGTATCTGGCACTATGAACTGAAAATCAAACTTAAGCACGAGTAAAAGTAATTCTTGTTTCAAGTATTGTTCATATGCTCATAATGAATTCCCCTCTAAACTTAGAGTTACGAATGAAAATAATAAACTAACATATGTACTTTTTAACAAAGGGGTACATTTATACCGGCCAGGTAAATATTGTAAATAAAACCGCAGTTTTAGTTGAATTACATTGGTATTGATACTTTACAGTTACTTATTTAGATACTTCGTTAAGCAAAGCTTGGCCCAAATAATGAATGCTGCAGTAATACTTACTTTGCCAGGTAACATTTTATGAATTCATTGTTCAAAGAAGTATTGCTTGAAGAAGCAGCATTACTACGTGCGTATAGCTGAATTGCCAAACAAGCTTACAACTATGAATTCCAGTCTTAATGTTGATGAAACAGCACACAGAGTTAAGGAAACCTTAGACCTTAGTTTTCCTGTAAGTAGCTCTTAAAAATAAGGTCGTTTTGGCAAAACTGACGATAGAATGGAATTATAGGTTATAATTCATATTCATATCTTAATCCCTATTTTCAAGACGTTTTTATGCTGTAAATTAAATTTGTATTTACTACCCATACTGTGCTAACAAGATAATCTTTATGAAACGTGCCTTAGCTTGTCTTGAGACTAAATATTCCTGTTGGAATGTCTTGACTTGAGATAGCCATTTTTGAACTGCATTACATAGCCAAGATGTTGCTTAAGGGTCATGCACAATGGACTGATGGTAACTGCCGATAACCTGCTGATACGACTGCAGTGCTGATTGTCTGCTCCCTGCATGCTGCAGTGAATGCTGAAGCCTTACTGACGGACCGACTTTCATAAACTGGCGTACGCAACAGGGCGATCACTATATTGACGTCTGCCCGTTTTCCTGCTCACACACTTGAAGAGTTGTCTTCCCCCCTTCTCCTCCACACCCTTTTCGAGTAAATAAATTGTAGCAATTTTACTTTAGTTGTTCTAAAAATATTTTTCTGGAACCTATGAATTTTCCTTTATTTTACTATTTCTGTAGTTTTTTGTAGTCTGTTGTACAAATTCTCCGGCCAACATAACTTAAGTGCCATTTGTGAGAGAATAAAATTATTTGCTACTTTACCAGCTAACTTTATTGATTACTGAAAGAGACTAAATACTGGTATGGTTTTAATCATTTCTTTGTGCCTGGGCATATCAAGCTTGCATTTCATTTATTTGCGCCAAATCACATACACACTGTAGATCAGCTGCTTACACTGAATTAAAAGCTGGCCAGCTCTGTCTCCAATGCACGCAATCTGCTGAATGTAGTAGGACTCTATAACTGTGGAAATAACACCACTTTTGTCAATTTCACTGTATACACGACTTGAAACAAAGCTTCGTACACCATAAAATGGTGGGTTCGTACAACTAACGATGACCATGTTTATTGAAACCACAAAAATTAAATTAGTCATTAAAATTTGAAACTTGTCTACATGTAACTTGGATAAAATTTTATACTTTACAAATCAGTCTATTAGTAAAAAAATACGTGTTAATTTTATAATATCAATAATTGTTTTATTTAGTGGCTAAACGTTTTCTTACTGTTTTCCATCATACGTGTAGTTATAATGCTGGCACAATGTGCCAGCATTATATGTGCTCATTGAATCAGGCACTCGGTTCGAATTTATCATATAAGCTACAATAAGGGTCAGTGGTTGGGCTATATCATCTGGTGATTTTTCCCCTTCTGAACAGGATGTATTTTTAAGAGTTACTGAACAAGCCACTATATATTTCTCACTAAATGCAAATAATTTTTTTTTATTTTTTTAATTGCTGGTCTATTTACATATCTTTGGCATGATTGAGAATTGATTTTGCAGTGAACTATCTATTTTACGACTAAACATTGCAATCACTGCATGCCAAACCAGTTTACTTAGTTTTCTTACTACATAATTCCATTAATTCACTTGCGTTTACTGCGTTTCTTTGCTAATTTTTTAAATTCTTATGCACTTTATTTTAAAAGGGTTTTCATGTGATTAGCGGAAAAATCTGTAGCAAAGCTCACTGCAGTTCTGCACACAAGTCTTGTGGAGGAGAAGTTCAAAAATAAAAATATATATTACCAAAAAAATTACATTCTTGGGATATACTGAAGGGTTTTCAAATAATGTTTAGAGTAAAAAAAGTTGCGGTGAAAGATGTATTCTGTACTTTAAGTAAGACGATATTGCAAGCATGGTGTTATTTCTTTAATGTAAACACCAAATGCTCAACGATGTGGTTCACACTCGAGGCAGATGGGCACTTTAAGAATTTGCACTTTAATGTAATTTCATTTTTTCTGGGTCAGAATTAATATCTGCATGTAGTAAATCGAAAAATTTGCCTAAAATTCACAATGTGTTATTGGTGGACATTCTGTCCTACTTACCTAATATACTGTGTTTCATTTACTAAGTCCGTTTAATGACAGACAGAACCACCAACTTTGCAATGGTGCCACAACAAATTACTCCATTTGCAGTGCCTACAATCAGTTAACACAAAGGATTACTGTATTTGAGGAAGTAGGCTAATTATTTAAGTAACTTCTTTTTTATTGCTTTGATAGATTGTAATTGAGCAAGGTGGCAAGTGGCAAACCACTGGACTCCCATTCAGAAGAATGTGGGTTTCATTCCTGGCCCAGCCATTCTGATATTCCAGAAAATCACTCCAGGCGAATGCTGGGCTTGTTCCTTAGTCCAGAACATGGAAAATTCCTACGCGGTTCCTGATTCCATAAGCAACTTGCTCAGTTTCTATTCACCTAGCTGTTAGAGATGTTAAGCCCAACCTAACCTTGATAGGTCGTTTTATTCCACTGTAAACTTCCCTTTGGTTAGATATGAAAGTATTAAGAATTAAATGCTTTAATTCACAGTAAAGAAATTGCCTACACAAATTGAGGTGTTTCAATTAGCCTTCATTCTTGACAGATTAAACAAGTATCACCAACAAGTTCTTGAATGCTGCAGCTTCACCCAGATTCAAACTGTGCAGTGTGATATTTGGATACACTTTGCTGACAGTTTACTTTTCCTCTTCACCGGTGATATAAGTGTCTGCCCTTTCAAGCTGAAGTTGTGCACAATATTTAAAAATGCAAAACCACATGTATATATTTACTCTGCAATATTAAAAACATACATAAGTTATTTTTCGATTAGTGTTAGTTCATATTTATTTGTTGCTAGAGTTGACTCTTGTGTCTAATTATTACTATAGTCTATTCACGGTTACTTCCAGCTTTCTGAAGCCCTGCTTGAGTTCTACTTTCTAGCTATTCCTCCGCCTCATGCAAACAAAGCTTCACCAAGTATAGAAAACCTACACAAAAGTAGCAACGCGCCACATTCGTGCACATCCAGTGTAATAATAGTTTGCATAAGAACTATTTGTTACTAGGCATTTCCAACACACCTATTTTCTCAGTTCTTATTAATATTAATTGTTAATGGAATACCATAATTCATAAACAAAATACACAGAAAATAAAATAACATACTTTTACGTCATTTTATGTTAACACAAGTATAAAATGCTTGTGATTCGTAATATAATTAGTGAAGAGCCAAACATCATATGTGGGGGTGAATTTTCAAAGGTTCAATTCAAAAAGTATGAAGAAACCGCGAATACGCTGTAGGGGTTGTTTTGTGACAGTAATGTGTCTTCATTTGATGTGTTTTTGTAGCCTTTCAGTCAATGATATTTATAACTAGGGTTGCCAGATGTACAGATTAACCCACAACAATTCAGATGCATTTTGTTCCGCGTACTGTTCTTGTCTGTAACAGCTCAAATTTCCAATTTTTTATTCCAACTGCACAACCTAGCAAAACTTAATGCGTTTACAAATTAGTGATTGTAGCGTCCTTTGAAGAAGAATGCATATTCTTTTCAAACACACTCATGACATATAAATAATTTGATTTTCACAGTCCCAAGACATATCAGGAAAAGTATTTTCATGAACAAAAATTGAATATAATCTACAACTATTTTATTAAAAAATATGTACAATTTGGCTCTGTTTAGAACATGTATGATATATCTTATTAATTTAGGTTGTGTCGTAAAGGCAACGTCACAAACATATGAACTGACTTTTCTTTCTGAATATCTGGCAACCCTGTTTAAACTGTTATAATGATAATAATACGTACACATTCGCACTCATTTTAAATGTGTTTTGTTTCAAACCATTTCTGGATAAAATGCATGGCAATGGGTAAGAAAACAAAGCAGCAACAGTGAATTTGATGCTTGCATCAGAAAACGCAAAGCATCACATCAGTGGAAAAAATGTATTTTCAAGTGTTAACAAAAATCATGACTATCTTACGGGCTGTTTTTGCCAGTTACATGGGATGCTATGTAAAATAATTCGAATTCTTTTTGATTAAAGTGAATAGTTATATCAAATGAAAAAATACTTGTGTAGTTACCACTTGTGGACATAACCACGGTATATCAAATACATGAGTGGTGTTTGCTTCTGTTTTTTTTTGTTTGTACCTGCAATTCTTATTATTTTTCATGTGATTGGCAGAGAAACAACCCTTTTTATGGGAATATAACCTAGATTTGGTTATACTTAATGTGCCATATGTCATACTCGGGGAAATACGAAAAAAAAAATGTGGCATAAACAAGTCTGAGTAAAAGAGAAATTAAAATATTACCAACTTAGACAAAAAAAAATTTTCTTAACATATTCTATTTGTGTAAAGAGGGAAATTAACAATTAGTTTGTACATCTTTATTAATGTTGCACATTACGTCCTTTCACATTTAACAAGTTTCATTCATCGTGTAAAATGCATTCACTAATTTATACGAAGTTAAGTGAAACTGCTGTCGCAGAGTAATAAAAAAATATATGAATTACGGATACTCACAAGTTGTATGCTTTATTTTTGCTTTCACAGTTTTTTGCTGGATTTGCTTAATTTATTTTGTTACAGGATATCCACTCACAGGGAAGGCAGGAAAAAGTCAGGGAATTTCATGTGACAGGAAAAATTCAAGGCAATTTTCACCTGGGTCAGGGAAAATGTAAATAGTTTGCTATATTGCAAAAGTTGTTTGTAATGTGAATGCAAGGCAATGTAATTATATGCATATGCAAGTTAAAATTGCAATTCTTAAATAGGGCTATACGTTAAAAATAAATTATTTTTGTGTCATGTCAGTAGCGTATATCATGAGAAATATAGATGAGATGAACAACCTGTTGGCCCTGCTTCAATGTAATTTAATTCTACTTCACTGATAGCATTTTGTTCTGGCAGCGGTGGGAAAATATGGTATTAGAAGGTTTCAGAACTGAAAATAGATCAGGGGAAATGGTGGAAAACAGGGAAAAGTCAGAATTTTCCCTGGAAAACAGGGAAAAGTAAGAGAATTCCAAAATGGAATTTCAGTGGACATCCTGTGCTAGAATTTGTATTGTAGAAGGATTCCTTTTAGAATATCAGTATTGAAAGATGATATACACTGGAGAGCCAAAAAAATTGGCATAGGCGTGTGTATGCAAATAACAGAGGTATGGAACCAATCAGAGTAACGCGATGCGGTTGGCAGCGCCTATATATGACAACAAGCTTCTGGCAAAGTTGCTAGAACGGTTACTGCTGCTACAATGGCAGGTTATCAAGATTTCATTGAGTTTGAACGTGGTGTTATAGCCGGCGCACGAGACATGTGACATAGCATCTCGGAGGTAGCGATAATATTTGGATTTTCGCGTACGACCATTTCAAAGTGTACCGTGAATATCGGGAATCCGGTAAAACATCAAATCTTCGACATCGCTGCGGCCGGAAAAAGATCGTGAACGAACGGGACAAACGGCCACTGACGAGAATCATTAAACGTGACAGACGCGCGACCCTTTCTCAAATTGGCGCAAATTTCAATGCTGGGGCATCAACAAGTGCCAGCGCGCGAACTATTCAACGGCTTTCTGTGCCGAAGTCCCACTCGGGTACCGTTGCTGACTGCACGACACAAAGCTTTACGCCTCGTCTGGGCCCGCCAACACCGTCATTGAACTGTTGATGACTGGAAACACATTGCCAGGTCTGACGAGTCTCGTTTCCAATTGTATCGGGCGGATGGACGTGTACGGGTATGGAGACATCCTCATGAATCCATGGACCCTACATGTCAAAAGGGGACTGTTAAAAGCTGGCGGAGGCTCTGTCATGGTATGGGGTATGTGCAGTTGGCGTGAAATGGGACCCCTGATACGTCTAGATACGACTCTGATGGGTGACAGATACGTAGCATCCTGTCCGATCACCTGCACCCATCCATGTCCATTGTGCATTCTGACGGACGTGGACAATTCCAGCAGGACAATGCGACACCACCCACGTCGAGAGTTGCTACCGAGTGGCTCCAGAAACACTCTTCTGACTTTAGACACTTCTATTGGCCACCTAAATCACCAGACATGAACATTATCGAGCATATCTGGGATGCATTGCAACGTGCTGTTCAGAAGAGATCTCCACCGCCTCGCACTCCTATGGATTTGTGGACTGCCCTGCAGGATTCATGGTATGAATTGCCTCCTGCATACCTTCAGACATTAGTCGAGTCCATGCCACGTCGTCTTGCGGCACTTCTGCGTGCTCGCGGGGGCCCTACACGATATTAGGCCAGTGTGCCAGTTTTTCTGGCTCTTCAGTGTATATCCCTTACCATTTAGATTGTGTATTAACTAAATTAAATCTGCAATTTTCAGAAAAAAGTGTTTTTTTTTCTATCTCCAATTTCTTTGGGTTAGACTTCCTAAATGTAAAATACAGTTCATACATGATCATAACTGTGCAAAGAACTGTCTGCTGAACTGGTAATGTGATATTCCTATATTTTGGTCTTGTAAATTTGCCATCCATGCATTGATAAGTCCTTAAATATTAGTATTCCTACATATATAATTTTTATGAAACTTTCAACATACATATATATAGAATAAATAATCTCTGAAGTAGTATGGTGTAGTTCCTCTGTATCTGGCATTCATGCAATTTTGAGGACAAACTAAATGAAGGGGTTTGTTTCATTTTCGTACACATTTCTAGTAAAGGTATCATATTTGATCGACTCTATAAAGGTTGTTGTGCAGTTAATTTTAGGGAGTTTACACAGTTCAGGACTTAAGAATTAAGACACAGAACTTGGAAATTCTTAATATTCCTTGGCCCATTCTTAAGTATACAATTCAAATTACATATGAGCAGTAGATAGTGGTATGTCACTTTCATATTTTGGCCTGAGTCAAGGTAGGATGAGATGGTCATACAATGAAGCACTGCACCTGACTGTACAACATGTAGAACTCGTTAGTATGCACACTACCAAAAGTGTCAGAAAGGTACCATTTGTGTCTCATATGAAAGAAGAATGCATATATTTTATAGAATTGTAAAATGTACTGCAAGAATGTACTTATTTGCTTAAAATCACGCAATGAGAGTATATTTGTAATCAAAATTTAAGCGTGTTTCCATTCTAAAAGCTGCAGACAGTGCATTTTTTAAAATATACGAAGTAAGAGTGCCATATTTACTCTGATTGCAATAAAAATGAGTAGTAATGTTTGTAATATTTTTTGAACTGATTTTTTGCACATCCATTTCAGACACGAAAGTTTTACCAATAAATTGGAATGTGCTTTCTAAAGCATCCAAAATGTAAATATCCTTAAATTTTTATTAAAAATAAACTTTTATTAGTATATAATTTTTAAAACATTTAAATAATTACAGTGAAACTTCCCTTAACGGACACTTCTCAAAAGCGGACAACTCTCTTGAGCGGACAAATTCTGATTCCCCGGCATAGTCCCATTCGTTTTTTCATATTAAATTCTTCTATAAAGCGGACACTCCCTATAACGGACGCGGACAGCTCTTTCGTGTATATTCTGACCCCAAAAATCTCCCAAAAGCGGACATCAGCTTCCCGGAAAGGAATGTTTTCTGAGAAAAGCCTTCAGCGGCCTCCCGGAAAGGAATGTTTTCTGAGAAAAGCCTTCAGCAGCCTTACGGAAAGGAACGTTTTCTGAGAAAAGCCTTCTCCCCTCTGTTTGGTTTGCCTGCCACCAACATCCTTTGTCTCAAATTCCTAGATTTCAATCGCGCCACACTGTACAAACATGTTTACCTCTTAAGTTTGTTTCCGATTTTCGAGCGATAAACACAGCTCTAATATGCCTCCCCGTGTGCGTTTGACACTTAAAGCAAAAAGTGGAAATAATTAAAGCCAGTGAACGTGAAAAACTAAGTGTGCGATACTGCGCTGCAAAATTCAAAATAGGAAAGACTCAGGTGAGTGAGATTATAAAAAATAAAAAGGAAATTTTAGATAGATTCAGCAAACACGGAAATGACGAATCCCGTAGATCATTTCCAAAAACGGCCGGTTTGAGCATTGACGATGCAGTTTTCAAATGGTTTTGCCGTGCTCGGGCTGCAAACATTCCACTTACCGGTCCGATCATTCGAGAAAGGCCTTAGAAGTTGCAAAAAATTTTGGTCAAATGGATTTTAAAGCCTCTGTAGGATGGCTTGACAAATTCAAATCTCGGCATAAGATATCTTATAAAACCATTAGTGGAGAAGCGGCCTCAGTAGACCCAGAAGTAGTACAAAATTGGACAGAGAAGCTTCAACAATATTGCGTTGGTTTTGAACCCAAAAACATTTATAACTGCGATGAGACCACCTTATTTTTTAGAGCACTTCCGGATAAAACCATGCAGTTGAAAAATGAGCGTTGTCAAGGAGGAAAAGTTTCAAAGGAGCGTTTAACTTTGCTCTTATGCACAAATATGCTTGGTGAATTTGAAAACCCTCTGGTCATAGGAAAGTCAAAAAATCCTCAGTGTTTCAAAGGTATCGATATCAATTTGTTGCATGTGGATTGGCATTCTAATTCTAAGGCGTGGATGACCAGAGATGTTATGAACATTTGGTTGACAAAATTGAACAACAAAATGATTCTACAAAATCAAAAAATAGTTTTATTTATGGATAACGCAGCCTCCCATCCCAATACAAATTTCAGCAATGTGGAAATTGTATTCCTCCCACCGAATACAACTGCTACATGCCAACCTTTGGACCAAGGGATTATAAAGAACTTCAAAACTCACTATAGAAAGTGTGTTTTGAAGCACCTGTTGGCCAACATGGACAATGCGACATCGTCAAGTGATCTTGCAAAGAAAATTAACATCCTGGATGCGATTCACTGGATAACGTCCTCCGTGAAAAAAATAAGCAAAGAAACTGTGTTACATTGCTTCATAAAGTCGGGATTCGTAAATTCCAGCGATGAAGCCGCAAATCTACAAGATGTTGATGAAGATGGAGAACTTCAAGACCTGCTAACATCATACGGCCCGACGAGCGAAACAACGTACGCCGACATCGATGGAAGTCTGGTCACAGAAAATAATTCTCTGAAAGTTGCAGATCTTATTCGTGAAGGTACGTAATCATACAGTTATACGTACACATATGTACGTAATAATGTTTTTGTCTTTAAAAAAAATTAATTTTTCATTTGTTTACATTTCAGAGGAAAGCCTAAATGACGAAGAAATTTTACGAGAGTCAGAAGTGGAGGACGATGACCCACCGATGAAGGCTGAAAAAGTCTTGATACAAATTAAGCGGGTCAGAAATTTTTTTATTTCAAACAGTGACGCTGAGGGACTTGACTTAGCATTGAGGATTCAGTCAAATGTTGAAAATAAAATTCTTACTAAAAGAATAAATCAATCAAAAATAACAGACTTTTTTTAAGTGTTAATTTCTGTCATAAATTTTATTGCTTCATAAATATTTTAAATTGTTTTTATACATTTTTAAGATAATGTACGTATGTAATACGTACATACCTACTACTGTACATACAGTAGTTGTTTTCTGTGCTCCGTGTTGTGAAATAAATTGCCTTTTTCACGTAAATATGTACATAATTTATTATTTACCTATGGCACATCTTGTATGTTCGTATGTATGTACAATTTAAAACATTATTTTCATTTTTCTCCCAAAAGCGGACACTTCTATATAGCGGACAATATTTCATTCCCCAAGGGTGTCCGTTATATGGAAGTTTCACGTATATTCTACCTTATTATTTTACAGTGTTGTAAAATATATGCATTCTTCTTTAATATGCAACATAAATCACACTTTTCTGACAATTTTATTAGTGTGTGTACTACTTTTTGATGATCTCTGCATTTCGCAGTCAGGTGCCAGGAAGCCACTCACCTTCTGCCTGAAGTATTTATTTGTGCAAACTGAGTTATTGTTTGGTAAAGATACCAAACATGTGTAAGACAGCTACCATTATGGTATGTGATGATTCCTACATGTGCCCGGTAAAGTTACTATACGCGTGTACTACAGCTGCCAATATGGTACGTGATCTTTCCCATACATGTGTATAGTAACAGTCCCATACTAGTATAGTACCTCTGCTAATCTGGTTTGGAATTGTTCTTAAACAAGTGTATGATGCAGATACTTAAGTTGTATGGTATGATTTATACACATTTGAAAATTTTACCATACATTTGTATTGTTATGTTTATATATGTGCATAGAAAATCTCCATACATGTATTGGAATGTTCCACGACTTCTGTATGATACATTTTCCATGCATGTATAGGTGCATAACTTCTATTTCATGCTTAGGAATTTTTTTTGTTTTACAGTGTAGCTATGCAGTTAAAAAAATACTTATGAAAGATTTAAAGGGAATGTTACTGAAAACACACGTGACAGGTACTAAAAGCCAAAGAAGTCACCGTTGCCATCATTAAAATTCAAATGTGTACAGGAAAAACGTGTTCTTAGAAAGCCTAAATAAACGGCTTTACCGGCCGCCGGGCCGAACCGGTGTAGTGCGCGGGCTGCCATATGAAAACGTGATTTTTTATTTTTGTCGAAAGGTCCGTTCCGAGTCGAGCCGAGCCGAGCCGATCCGATCCGAGCGGAAGAAGTGCGCGCCCTGCAGGTAGAGGACAAAGCTCGCCCACAGCTGTGTTGACGAAATTGACAGGTAGTGATGGCACCTAGAGCAAATGTGTAATTATTGAGGGCGACGTCGAGAGGAAAGTGCGGAGGGGCTGTAGTAAGCAAGGGGAATGCAGGCAGTGAATGGAAAGTGGTCTGGCAAACAGACCTGCCGGTAGGCAGTATAGTCAGTGACGGGCACAATGGCGACGGGGGTGAATGGTCCATTGTGGCGTGCAAGGTGCGCGCGGCCCAGCAGGCTCACGGAATGCAATATGCACGCCCCTAGCGTGCCACCGCCTATAATAACCAGTGTGTCGGGTCGCCACTTGGCCGGCTAAATACTCCGGTCCGCAACTGGGAATTGCACGGATGTTAGGCGGCCAATTGCCGCGAGAATCACGACACAATGGACGTGCCTGCATGTGCGATTAGTGCGAGCTGGACAACGTGCGTCCAGGTCGGCAGCCCCGGCAGCGCGACTCCGGTCACTTAACACGCTCTCGGAGGAGCAGTGGTGTGGTGTGGTGGTCAGACTACTCGCCTCCCTCCAGAGCGCACCAGGTTAGATCTCCGGTGGGGCCACCGAGATACTTGCATGTAAGAAACGTGGAGGACGTTGCCGTTGGTGGGTTTCCTCAAGGCACTGCCATTTCCCCCGCCCTTGCATTCCGCCGCTGTTCCACCTTCACCTCATGTCACACTCACCCACGCTCAAGACGTCGCTGTTAAGCGCCAACCAAAACCTCACAACTTACGCGCTCTCGTTCACGGTACAAATAACCTTGTGCGGGTTTCGTTAATACTCGACACGTGTCCACTACTACATACATATGTCAATACGTCCTCACTGTAAATAAGTTTCCTTCCATCTAATGATTACTGAAGAATCATAGAAGTGCACTAAGCAAAGGCTATATTTATTTATGACAAGATCTGTATCCGGTAATCATGTACACATGGCACTGAAAACCCTAAATAAAGGCAGTGTTGCCAAAACAAATTACCGCAAATGAAATGCATTATTTTACAGTGGCTTAAGATTATTTTGTATGATATATAACATGTTAGAAAATCCTTATAATTAACTCCAAATAATAAAATGTTACATTTGGCAATAATAGCGTCAATTGCAAAATACACAAACTAAATATTATTAACGTAATTATACACATTTACGCAAAATATCATGTACTGGTTTTTGTATCTCATATTGTTTGAAGACATAGCATTTTCTCATTTTATATTATTCACGCACATTTGTCTAAAAGGTTTTGTACAGATAAGGCGCAAAATTTACTGTATAATCAAGAGCAACTAGAGTCACCTGTCCAATTCCATAAAATTATACTGAAAATTCGTGAATTTGTATCTACATCGTGTAAAAATGTACTTAGTGTAGTCATTGCACTAAAATAAAATTTTAATGCATATATTTTTTTTTATTGAAATAATTGAAAATATATTTTTGTTAAAAAGATATTTGAAGACAATAATCGTTCTCTTAATTATTATTTTTAAAAAAAACTTAATCTGTAAGAATTGTAGGCCTGGATGACTATATTTTACTCCCCTATTTAGTTTTCACGTATCTTAATTTTTATACTGTATTGTTGACATGGGTGTTTGTAAACATTTGAGCTGACTTCTTTCTGAGATAACGTGGTGTACAGCAGTAGTCGGGCCTCGCTCCACCTGCGGCACTGAACAACTGCCTCTGTCGGCAACACAGCACGCCGCAGACTGTCTGCTCTCCCAGTGTTTGGCTGGTAATTCGTTTCCTGGCTGTTACAGACGTCATCCAGTCAATACTTCGGTGCATCGTCGCTCTACGTGTATGGAAGCCACACACTGCAACAGAACCATTAGCACGGGTGGGTCTGGGAGACGTCGAGTGACTACACGAGGCTTTCAATGACGTTAAGGAAAGGGGGCCAGCCTGGCGGGCAGCTCCATCGCACAGCCATGTTCTGTCCGCCGTCTGCTGCAATCAGCACGCACCTGGTTCCCGTGCACACGCCATAAAAAACTTCACGGTTCCGATACTTCGCTTCTACGCCGCATATGTTTTTAATGGCCCACGGTCGGCGGGTTGTCATTTAGCCGTTATCTGAACCAGAGTGTGGACGAGTGTAAAGAGAGTGCAACGGCGAGGGGAGAAACTTTATGGACACGGCATCCCTCTCTCTAGCTCTGTTTCCCTCTCGATCTCTCTCCATTATCGGCGCCCTCTTCGCGGACCGCTCCTGAATGTTGATGCTGCCATCGCAGGGCGGCTGGTGGCGGGCACACAACTGCTAGATAGGCTACACTACTGTGACGGGCCGGGCGTATTTCATCTCGACTGGCGACGACCAGCCGTGGGCACCCTCCGGCCGATTACGTCGCCTCCTGGCTTAGAGCTGCATCCCCTCCATCACTCAGAGCCGCCGCTACTGCGCTCATACAGACCAAGGCCATATCTACAACTGCTGCATGTAAACTATGATAGATTAAGGAGAGAAACCATACGGGTATTTCCCCGCTTTTATTGGAGCTAGATTCCTGGGGCTCTATTCTAAGTTTCTCAGGTAGTCTATTGGCAGGTCTCGATGTCGATCTCTCGACAATCAGCGCTCCTGCCGATCGGGAGACGCAGTTTGAAACGATCGTGAGTAAACTATGCCCTAATAGTTATTCTAAGCGCACTATCATTTCGAGACTTCACTCCCTCGGAAGTCCTGGTTTTACCGACCGCCCCACCACAACTCTATTCCACTCCTTCCTGTGTGTTTAGGCAGGTAACGTGACAAATGACAACACACACTGTGCATGCAAATATGTAAGATGTAATTAATGCTACTCTTACAAACTATGCATTGTAAGTGGTTAAATAATGCAGAAAATTGCGCATACATATATGTATTATTTATAAATTGTCTTATCTAAAACAAGTACTATTCCATTTCAATACGTAACGCGGGATATTTAGGGTGAAATTTCTCTACATGGCCACTATATGTTCGTATGGTTAGACTAAGGTTACTTCTACCCAGGTTTGGAAGATCAATGTTAAAAGATTGGCAGCCAAAAATTTTCGCCACTAGGCATGTGTACCAGATTTTGTCCTACGATAAAAAAACAGGGTAATTTCAATAATCATAAATCAAATAACTTCGTAACTGAGTAAAATATTTACTTTTTATTATTCACGTAGCTTTAAATTTTAATTGGAACACTGAGCACCTAACGGTGTAAATGTTCCTTATACCATACTCCCTCATAAGAATTCTCGTCTTGTTCCTAACCTGAATAGAAATAACCTTAGTTAGACTATTGGCTGAGGAAAATGGCGACAATGTAAATGATTAATGTGGTGTGTACAAAGATTGGCAGTTGAAAACATTACTTGTTTTAAAGGAGCATACTGTTTCAAGTTTAAAAACGACAGTTAAAATATGAGATAATTCGTTACGTAGTGTCCCATCTAACAGTTAATTTAAATGCATTTCACTGTGATGTACTAAACGAAATGCATAGAAGACAATACGTAAAATGTCGTTTTAATAAATATAATAATAAAGGTTGCCTAGAAAATTGCGTTAAGCCTAAACAACAAAACGTAAATAATAAAAACGGTTTATTTTTTTATTATAGGAATACACTAATTTCCGTTACCACTAGTAAAGCAAAGTGCTCCGTACAAAAAAACTGCGTAGCTTATATACTTGTTCTTTAATTAGTTTGATTATTGCATGGAGGAATAAAATTGTTTTCTATATTTTTATAAGAAGTAAAAAATATTTGTCAGCCGAGCCCCGAACGCAAGACATATTTATCTATGTACCAGCAGCCACGCGACATAACTACAATACCATTTGTATGCTTATATAAAGACTGATGATATGAACATAACGTCTATACTTCCGAACACGTATTGATACAATTAAATGCATTTAATAACATAACCTTTCATATGTTATGTAGTTCGTTTAAGAAGGAAGATCATCAAGTTTATGCCCGTTTGCAATAAATACGGCCACCATGCTTCTACCTGCCATGTTGAAACTGAGTTTCGCGATCGGGAACGCAGCTTTCGACAACACATTAGCTTTCGAGTGCTCTCGATCGTTTTCTCACGAGAATCGAGAAGTCATCTTTAATTGAGAATCCCAAGCACCGGAAATATTACGAAAATAGTTATTTCACGATCGGAAGCTGCGTCTTGAAAAACTTAGAACAGAACCCTGGGTCGACATAATGGTATCTACGTAATCGCTCACGTGGCACCATCGTACTGCGAGTCAAGTATATCAACACAGCGCGCGCACACACGCACACACACATACATCTCAGAAAGGCAATCCGTTTAGCTTGGGTAGGAAACTAGCTCTAAAAATTCGGATATCTCATATTATGGCTTCGTTTCTTCTGTTTGATCATTTATACGTTTATGTGCAAATTATACACGTGTTGGTATGCAAATAACAAAATTAATATACACAAACCACCTTCATTAAGTTTGCTTTTGTTTTCTTAGAATGAAGTAATATTTTACATATTTGCCTACCAACACTGCCACAATTTCGCCACGAAAATCTCAAAATTTTTAATAGATTGTAAAGATATTTTCAAATAATTTTGTTTCAATATCACTCTTCAGATACGTACTTTTTAAATAAAAACAATGATTTGGATATTTTGTTTCCAACAGCCCAGTTCACTTTAGCAAAAAAAAATTAAAATAACAAACTTAGAACTACAATGCTTTGGCGTAACTCATTACATCATTTCGCCTACTGTCGTAAGAGTACATTCCTTTAAAGTGCCACAATTTCCGACACTGCCTTTTTTCACGTTTCTCGTCATTTTTTTTTTTTGGTATGCCGTATAACTAATATATAGAACGGCCTGCGCCCTAAACACTTCAAACTAAAATCATNTTTTTTTTTTTTTTTTTTTTTTTTTTTTTTGTAAAATAGTTTGTTTGGCGCAACCAAATTAATTGCTTGCATAGGGGCAATGAATTGCTGTTTGGCTGCAATTAATTGTAAGATATTGTTGGTGCAACTAAACATCTGTTTGTCTCTACGTACATTAAACTCTTTTGGTTATTAAAAGTAAATGTGAAAGCTCGACAGAGATTCGAAACCAGGTCGTTTATTCCCGAGCGCTACACCATAACCTCATTTCAAGAGACTTCCTATGAAAAAGGTATGTTTGTGAACACAAAAAAATTCAAATCCTGGCCAACGTACTGTTACGAGTTGTGGTAAAACCCTTAGCTGAGCGGCCTGCCTGATCACACATTCACTTATTTATCCAGGACACTGGTCGTGATCGCTGAAATTAGTTATGAAATCGTAAACCACAGAAACCCCTTCCACCGGCCAGTAAACGGGGACAACGCAGCCGATATAGGGCAGTGTAGTCCGTAGGCGGTGTCTTTTGTCGTCGGGCCACTGGAACGAGAAGACCACTGAAGATGTGTTTGTGTGGCCGTCGACTTGCGCCATCTTAATCAGCCTCCGGAATCATGAACAAGGTGGGGACTCTCCAATTAGACTTTACTCAGAACGTGGCTGGTTAAATCTT
>NQII01000764.1:261219-281238 GCA_002778355.1 Clitarchus hookeri
CAAAATTTAAATTGAACTCAAACTCATGAGACGAGACTGATAAGAGGAAGAATTCTGTATATATCTTCATTGGTTAATTATTTGTTGTATATAGTAATAAAAATACACATTTAACAGAATAATTCAGTCTATTATTTTTACAACAACTTGTTTCTTACATTTAAATAAGGGTATACCGTATTAAGAGAAGGGGGGCGACAGGGGTGAGTTGTCTTCCACTAAGGGGCGACACCTCATAAAAGGTTGGGAACCACTGTACTAGAATAATCGTAAATTTAGCTTAGGATGTGCTGCTGTTGGTGTGTGGCGGCGTATTCTGCAACTACTAACAGTGGCCACCTGCAGTTAATGGAAACTTGTCAGTTATGTAGACAGGGTGGAGCCCAGAAACTGTTTGATGTTTGAGAACCAGCGAATGATGAATGGCTACACAAACAGTCCTGTGTAAAGCAGCATTTTCATAGCATTATTTCCCCGTTGCCACGTATTTCGTAACAGTATTCGTACAAAATACATCAGTTCGGGCCATATAAGGCTGCTATAGAAACTAATAATGCGACAAATTTAGATTACGACAAAGTTATATTTTGATACCAGATGATGTTGTAGACGAAAGGATCATAAACGATTTTACTGAAATGGTTCAACTCGAATACGAATACGTAACCAGTCAATACACGGGAATCATTTTTAATTGTGGTTTATTGAAGCCTCTGCTTCATGTTAAGTGTCAGGTGGAGGGAGAGAGAGAGAGAGAGAGAGAGAGAGAGAGAGAGAGAGAGAGATAAAGAGGGGGGGGGAAATTGGCCTCTAATTAAAAATAACCTAACTTTATACTAAAAAAATTGGAACAGCCACGTATTATTCGGGATTCGAACATAGGATGTCTTGTACTTGTAAGGTGGCACCCCATCCAAATATGCTACCCATAGTAGTTTACTACAGTGGAATAGAATAATATTGTCAAATATGTCGAACTGGATGTATTTATCATTTTACGTGAACTGATGCCTAAAACTTCAATTACATATAGGCTATATTCGTTTGAATCTCTTTTCCCATTGCTACGTCAGGGAATAAGAAACATTAACGTAAAAAACATGCCACCTTCCTTCGAGCAGTATGCCGAGTATGGCTATGTCGCAAGTTCAGAGGAAATAAAAATATTCCAGTTTATTTGCGGAACGTCCTAAATCTGAATATTAATTCGCAATGAAATTATGAATTGAAAATGTTAACAAGAGCCCAGTAATTGATGAACGGCTGAAGATATTTCAATAATCGCAGTTGGATTACATGACTGTAAATATTTAGTTGGTAAATATACTATGCAAATAATTGTGTGTTAATTGAACTACTTTTTTTTTGCAGGTTTAATAGTTTTACCATTGGGAAAAAAAACTATTTGACAGTTCAGTTTTACAACGTGGACCTCTTTATGGAAACCATTTTACTGTAAGCATTTCCAGTCTCAATTATTTATGTTGGATATTCCCTTTGTTGAAGTTATACAACGTGTAACTAAAAATCATTGATAAACTCCGGGAGGTAATTCCTTATAAAAATAGGTAGAATATATATATATATATATATACATACGCACGGTATATAGTCAAAGGTTCTCCTTAAGGAAAATGTCATGTTTATTGCAAACAAAACATGCAGTATCTTATATTAATAACAGAGTTCCGGTATAATGTTTTATCAAACAAAGATGTAAAATCCATGATTATTTCGTTTGCCGTTTTCAAACACTTCTATGAGAAAATAAGGGCTGGCACACTTTTTGTGCAGGAAAAAATGTGACCCTTCGGAATATGTGGGGATTTATCCCCTGGCGTAAGCAGAATGGTTAATTTAGAAAGACAAAAGTGCCTTGTGTTATTACACTACACACGACGGTTTGCTAGAAAATAGATGTTTTAATGTTCGTAACAGGGAAATTGTTATGCCCGCGAGATACGCAACGCGTAAGGTTATGCATAATACATTCACTGTTGAAAAGACTGGTAACTGATGACAGGTGTGTAAAAGACAGGTAACTGATGAAGGTAGGTAATATTACCAACGAAATATTCAAACTTTTAACACCTACATTCAACCAAACACTATACTGAAATTGTTATTCGTTGACATATACATTCTGATACTTTTAATGAAAACATTTTAAACGTCTTGCTTTAAAATCATATTCTGCATTAATCACTTTACAGGATATGAGCTGTATGAGGAATAAATCATCTCAGAAATGTTGTAACACTTCATTAGGGCCAACCTGTATACAACGTACAAAAAAAATTGCGGGATCTAACAACGGAATTGCGTTTAGAAGTGAAGACTGTGGCGAAAACATACGCATGGGCGCCGCTAGGATTACTTTCAGGGAGGTGCATCTGCATCTACACATTATACTAATAACTAATACAAAATATATAATTATACATGTATATTATGTAGATAAATGTAATGTCAAATTCAAATCGCGCGGGTATTTGATTGAATATATTTCGCTCATCGAAAACATACTTAATCTCTGTAGTCGATGGTTGGCATTATTGCTCGGGGAATCCCCGCTGCCGCGCGACGGATGCGGGGGATTTCCCGCCTGCGACCGCGTCAGTTCACGCTGTTCTAATTGTACCTATTAATAATTGTAGGTGTCGATAGTGCGCAAATCAGTTGTCTGTAATAAATCTCCTTAAACAGCGACTCTATTTATAGTCCTTTTTAGGTAATTTGTTGTGTAGCTTATTAATTTTTGTTCAAGTTATGAGTGACATAAGACGTTTTTTGTGTAAAAAACGTAATCATCATTCTGATGAAGGTGATTCACCTCATATTAAGACATCCAGGCCGGATACAGACAGACGAGATAGTCAAGGTATGTTGTGTTGGTGTTTCTACCCAAATCATTTAATGTATTGTTTATTATCCGCATACAGAGGAAAATAAGACTCAAAAACAACGAAATAATAATAGAAAATAATTCAAATTTTTGTTATACTACACTGAAAAAAAAAATAGTAACCAGTACCCATAAAACATAGTAAAAAAAAGTCTCAACTAAATTTGCAACTTATCATTCATTATTTAAACTCTTGTATTATTTTCTCTAGAATAATTATTTTAATAAGTTATAAAAATATAAATTAAAAATTGAAAGCTTTATAAATTAATAAAAACTTTTAAAATCACTACTTAAATGTTAACTGATTTGTTATCACAAAAATTGGTAAAGTATACATCATATCATTTCATGAAATATTTTTGATTTTTTTTTCTAAATGCGTTAATTGATTAGTGTATGTATTATATAAGAATCCTTTTTGCTTAAAGGTACCAGCTCTGCGCGTAAAGATTTTCAAGCAGATGCATCGCTCGATTTTTCTAGCAGAAGCACAACTAATTCATTATTGGATATTGGGTTGTGTTTGGACCTCGGTTATCAAGTCAATGATGATCTACGTTTGAAATTACTAAGACATCCTTGGAACCCTAGTAAAACGTACAATTTTAAAAATGACGTTAACCTTGATGCTAAACGAGCTTTCCGACATGAATGGCTTACAACATATCCGTGGTTAGCCTACTCAGCTATAGCAAAGGGACCTCTGTGTAGGATATGTGTTTTATTTCGGCCTCCAGTGCAGCGCGGTCTACAAGGACAGTTTATAGTTTCTCCTTGCCTCAAATATCAAAAGTTTCATGAAGCTGCACAGTCTCATGCGACAAGTAAGTGGCATTGTGACGCACTGGCTTCGTCAAATACATTTGAAAAGATCATGGATAGAAGGGGACTAAGCGTTCATGAATCTTTAAATACGGCATATCACAAGGAAGTTGAAGAAAATCGTTTAAAACTTCGATCTATCGTATCAACAATTTTATTTTGCGGGCGACATGACCTTCCACTTCGTGGGAAAGTGGACGAGGGTTCTGTTTTTACAGACCTGCTACATTTTCGAGTTGACTCGGGAGACGAGATTTTGAAGAATCATTTAGAATCAGGAGCAAAAAATTCCTTATACATATCGCATCAAATTCAAAACGAATTGATTGAAATTTGTTCCGATGTTCTGAAAAGCAAAATAATTGAGGAGGTGAAACATGCTTCGGCTTTTTCGGTTTTGGCTGATGAGACTGCTGATATTAGTGGCACAGAGCAATTATCGATTGGTTTTCGCTATCTACGTTATGATAAAGATGATAAAAAAACCAATAAATTGTGAAGAATTCCTCGGATATGTACCGGTACAAGAATTGAATGCAAAAGCCATTTCGGAAACGATTATTCGCTTCCTGCAAGATTGTAATTTTGATTTAAATAAACTTGTTGGCCAAGGATTCGACGGGTGTGCTGCAATGGCAGGTCACATAGGTGGTGTTCAGAAAATTATTAATGATAAATATCATTCAGTCCTANGTGTGCTGCAATGGCAGGTCACATAGGTGGTGTTCAGAAAATTATTAATGATAAATATCATTCAGTCCTATTTTTTCACTGTGC
This sequence comes from Clitarchus hookeri, assembly GCA_002778355.1. Taxonomy (NCBI): domain Eukaryota; kingdom Metazoa; phylum Arthropoda; class Insecta; order Phasmatodea; family Phasmatidae; genus Clitarchus; species Clitarchus hookeri. Next base: position 265,727 of record NQII01000764.1, read on the forward strand.
AAGCCATGTATTGAATCTTGTCATTAATGACCTGAATACTGTCAGTGAAGTGAGAAATACTGCTGGGACTACAAAGGACATTATAATTTTTTTTTTAGAGAGAGTACGTTGCGGGGGAATAAAATTACAAATATGCCTCTATTTTGTGAAAAGCGTTGGACAGCAAAGTACAAAAGTATCAGAAAATTTTCTGAAAACTTTCTGATTATTGTACAAGTTTTAGAAGAACTTTCGCAGGACGCGCTGAACTCTACAACGAAAACCAAAGCGTATCAGCTCTACACGACTGCAATTTCTCCAACATACATTGTGACACTTTTAGTAATTGCTGCCTATTCTGCCAAACTTGAACCCGTGTGCAATAAATTACAAGAAGTAAATATGAATATAGTCAATACACGATCACGTAAATAAATTAACTGATGTGCTTCAATCTCACCGCGATAATGCATCTATGGAGTTTGCGGTCATTTTCGAGAAAGCTCAAAAAAATTTGCGAAAAATTGGATGTTGAATTTAAGCGTCCTCGAGTAGTGGCAAAACAGACTTACAGATCAAATCAACCATCTGAAAATGTGGAAAAAATCTTCAGAATATCTATATTTATCCCATACTTAGATTCTATTATTTCTTCACTAAAAAAATCGATTTTCTTTAACACACTAGAAAGCATTTTCGTTTATGCAGCTTCACCCAGAAAATATGAGAAAATTAGACAAATCAGCAATTTTAGCGATAGCAGAAGATATATAGAACCTCTACGGAGGTCTTCTACATAATTTTATTGCCGAGGCTACCACATGGTACGAGATGATGAAGACAAATGTAGCAAATAACGCGGTTTTGAATGAATCTGTTGTTGAATACGCAGATGTAATTGCTCAAGCCACTCCGTTTTACCCAGCGGTATGTGAGGCATCAAAATTGGTTTAACTATTCCAGCAACAGCATGTAGCATTGAACGTACATTTAGCACGTTACGACGTGTCAAGACGTGGAATCGCTCAACGATGGGAGACGCGAGGCTAAGCGGCCTGTGCATGCTCAGTGTTCACAGGAAAAGAGTAGAGGAGGATACTGAATTTATTGACAAGGTGATGAACAAATTTGGACAGCAACCTAGACGCCTTCAGTTTTTATTCAAACAGTAACTTAATAAAAAAAAATGTTTAATTTTTTCTATGTATTTTCTTTCCTGACGGGGGGTGCAAGTGCACCCCCTTGCACCCTGCTGTTGGCGCCCATGAACATACGGGTAATTTTTTACTACGGCGAACTGTTTGGTCGCAGCGGTCGCGGCTCCATGAATCTAGCGTATGCTCGTGTGTGGGGCAAAGCACCAGCTACACAGTAGTACTGTGATGAAGTTAGTAAATTGCATTGGGAAGTTATACATGTGATACACCATGTGTTGACAGTACACACTTGGAGTCCACAACACTTTTAGACGGGTGGGACTTACATCAGATGTTAAGTGTCCACCGCCCACTCGCTGGCATGCGGCCGCACGTCGCAGAATATTACCTTGCACATTATTCAGCATCTCCTCATAACTGTAGTAATCGCGCCATCAAGTATTCCCATAATATCAATATATTTTTTTATGTATGCCTGTAGACAAGTTAGTAAAGGTGACCCATGTAAAGTGGTGTATATAAATGTTTACTGTCATTGTATAATGTATAACACGTGGAGCTTTAAAATGCTTTATTTACTGCCCTCATCACAGTACTACTGTGTAGCTAGTGCGGTGCCCCACGCAAGGTCATATGCTAAATTCATGGAGCCGCCGAGACCAAACAGTTAGCAAAAAAAAGAAAGGCCCATATAATTTATTTTCCGTTTAAATTTCTCTACGCAATCCCGGTACTACAGCCCGTCTTTTCTTACACGGTTTATACATCGAGGACAGTTACACACCGCATACGTCCATCTTCCCGAAGAATGTAAGCAAGTAATAAAATTAAGAATTCCAGGGAAATACAATACATCACTCCGAATGTGTAGTATGCTGCAGTGGCGCACGAGGACTGCAAAAAAAAATATAGAATGAAATTATATCCACATACTATCAAGAACTATCAGATTGTTGAATATACACTTTTAATAATGTTATTGCTGCCACGAAAAATTATGTAAGATTTTTTTTTTCCGGAGAAAGCTGTTCCGTGCACGAATGGTAATAGAACTGAATTTAAAAAAACGCGAAACAAGAACCAAATAAAATATTCTCCGCTAAATGCCAATTAAATTTTCATAATTGAGTCCTTTCCCTAAGGGTGTACTTAGCTAACATTTAAACCGTTTACTTCTTTCTTTCTTCGCCTCAAGCTATATTTCCTGCCCTTGTCTGTTTTCGGGTCTTTTACAATGAGAAGACGATTTTCCTTTTCGTATCTTTCTTTACAGGTAACCTTTTTTTGATAAAGAAAACACACCATTAAAACTTTAATTAGCCGTTGTCCTTTCGTCAAACAGTTGCACTTGTTGAAGCATAAAATATTGCTTCATACTTCAGCAATATGATTAAGATATTTACACAAATCGGGATTTTGCACTATTTAACATTAGCACAATGGATGCCAATTACATGCTGCTGAAGAAACTTTCAGCCACAGGTACCTTGTACGTTACTTTTCGCAAGATTGCAAACGGAAACATTTCCATTAGACGCGTACATTAGTGGCGAGCTGAAATACAACGCCCTAATCTACCACATACACAGGCTTAACATATACTGTTCCAGACTCAATCTAAACAATACTATAGAAGGAACGAAGCCATGATAGATTTCCTCCACGCATTAGCAGTTGGTTTCGTGAAACAACACGAGGTACCTCTATAAATAATTTAATTTCCCGTAACACAATCATGCAACTAGACAAGTCAGCTGCTACTCCTCTTTTTAAGAGTGTCAAACATAATAGTCACTATAGAAAGCCATGGGGAAGTAAATCTCTCATGGTTTCATTCGTTTAATAGTATACTTTATATTTATATCCAATGCTTTATTGCAACGTTTACGCTCCACTGATCAGAAAGTTATAAACATTAAAATTATTAAACAAAAAAAGTAACAAATAATAACTGCCATGGTGAAGTCGATGTATATGGCATTATTCTACTTACATAATAACGATTATGCTGTTACTCTGTATTCAACATTTTCGCGGTCGTGGTTGCCAATCGAGATGGCCACAGGAGAGGGTTCTCCCGTCATAGACATAGCACGTAGTAGGTTAGAAGCTTCATTTTAAAATACCAGCATGGATAGCGTTTTTGCAAGTTTATGTATTGGTGTGCTGATTTCACAGAAGTGAAATTTATACAAGAGCACATAATTGCAGCCCACACACAGATTTTAATACGTATTAGAATATATATTTCTTGAACAAAGTTAATGTTTTTTTTTCAAATGGAACAATTCCTATTCACATAAAGAAAATAAAACTAAAGGAAATTAGAATGCCAATGGTGTGTTTTGTAGTATTCTAGTGCAAGTAGCTTACGTGCTACTCGACATACTATCATAATATGACAATTGAAAATATTACAGTTGTCTGCTCCATTTAACTGCTTGGTTACTATGTATGTATACTTTTCTGTTTTAACGTGACTTGACGTCGTATTGCAATATATATTGTTAAAATGTCTAGTAAACATACACTCATGTGCAAAAAACGCTATTACCAAGAACTGTTATAATTCAGTTTCACCTTTTCCTTAAGTTTTTCACTTTGCAATATTGCTTAAAACTAAAAATTTCAAAGTTATTGAACATAGGTTCATGGAACGTCATTCATACATGGGAATGGATCTTATGAACAGTGTTACTTAGTCACACAGTAAACGTGTTCCGGTTTACCTCATGCAAGATTGATTAAATATTTTCCAACTACCCAGATGTAGGGAAATATAAATAAAGCTAGTGAGGAGAACATAATCACGAAACTGAAGTATAAGACTTCAAGGATGTAAACCATTTAGCAAAGAACACAGTGCTAAATACTAACACATAACACAATAAACTGTCAAATACACTAGCTTACAATCAAACGACTGAGGTATGAAAAATAAAGAAAGGGTTACAACATTAAAGGATCAAGGAGNCAATAAACTGCCAAATACACTAGCTTACAATCAAACGACTGAGGTATGAAAAATAAAGAAAGGGTTACAACATTAAAGGATCAAGGAGCTGAGAGTTAATGTAAGTGGAAGACCTTGTAATATACTCAAGGATCTTACGCAGCTGTACACAAAAACTTTCCAATTTTAACTGAAAAAAAAAAACGTTTTGTTGGAATTATGAAGCACGGAGGTTACTACAAGATTTAATCATCACTTTTACCATTCATTACTAACTTCTGACAAGATGAAATGGAAAAATTCTAACCATATACACCGGAGAGCTAAAAAAAAAACTGGTATAGGGGTGCGTATGCAAATAACAGGGGTATGGAACCAATCAGAGTAACGCGATGCGGTCGGCAGCGCTTATATAAGACTACAAGCGTCTGGCAAAGTTGCTAGATCGGTTACTGCTGCTACAATTGCAGGTTATCAATATTTAAGTGAGTTTGAACGTGGTGTTATAGTCGGCGCACGAGAGATGGGACATAGCATCTCCGAGGTAGCGATAACATTTGGATTTTCGCGTACGACCATTTCACGAGTGTATCGTGAATATCGGGAATCAGGTAAAACATCAAATCTTCGACATCGCTGCGGCCGGAAAAAGATCGTGAACTAACGGGATAAACGCCGACTGACGAGAATCATTAAACGTGACAGACGTGCAACCCTTTCTCAAATTGGCGCAGATTGGATTTGTGGACTGGTGTGAAGTGCCTCCTGCATACCTTCAGGCATTAGTCGAGTCCATGCCACGTCGTCTTGCGGCACTTCTGCGTGCTCGGGGGGGGGGGGGGGGGCTACACGATATTAGGCAGGTGTACCAGTTTTTTTGGTTCTTCATTGTAAATTATATGCTTGCCAATTTTTTTTTCCCTCAATAGCGGACTCAAAAACGAGATGGCGGACTAAAAAACAAGATGGCAAACTTAAAATGTTAAGGTCAAGGGCATCCAATATGGCGGCTAGTCCACTGCACGATGCCACCGTCCCCGAATCTACAAAATCATACTACTTACGGTTTTAAACATTTGCCCGACTCGTCGAGGCATGAAAGGTGAAAGCGAACGCACATGAACAAACAACATTAATCATTACCTGCTGCATAAACATCTTGCTGACTGGATTACACAATTGAGGAATAAAACAATTAACAATATACATGACAATAGCACTGATAAACAAATAATACTGAACAGAAAATGTACAACAGCACAGACGTTTGAAATTGATATTTACTTATGGATGAAACTAACAGGCACATTCAATAATAACGGAGTAAATTGGAAAAGAAACACTCATTATAGCGTAAAGAATTGGCAGGAAATAAAATTAATATAATTTTGCAATATGCGGCCTAGGAAACACTAGCTCCTCTCGCGATTGTTTTAATATTTTAAATCTTTACTCTCATACTGAAACTGACTCCGTTCTGACTTTAATGTTAAATATGACAGCCACGGATAGACAATTAATAAGCTCAAACGTTTCTCTGATTGCATTAAAATGCTTGTTGAAATTGTCTGTAATGTTGAACAGTGGAAAATCTTCGTTGCTATCGTTGATCTTGGTTCTTGGGATGGCATTTACTAAAATTCCACATTTTCTCTTGTTATTGCGGCTTCTCTAACATGGACAGTCGGGACCATAATGCAGCACCTACATTAAGTGGAACGTGGTCGTACGAGCTAATTAACTTTAAATATAATCGCAGGCGGCGACCATACAAGCTTGCTTCTTTATAGACCAGCTAACACATGTCTTCGCCCAACTTGACAGCCTGTTTCGACGCTCCGACTCGACATTTTCTTATCAATTAAATCAAATTCCTAACAACTTCAGTTCACTGCGGTTAACTGAGTCTACTTCAGATCCAAAAATAACTCAATTCTCTCACATTCATTCAAAAACTCAAATTAGAACATGTCAAAGAAAATTTCAACATACAGCACAAAAAAAAAAAGCTACTCACGAGAGCCTTTACACTCATCATGCAACCTGGTTGTCATAGCAACCACAAATAAAATCTCTTAGTACGAGGCCTTATAAAAACGTAAAATTAGCAAAATTAAAATGATGTATAAAATGCTCTACACAAATATTCAAACAAATTGCTAGATCAGTTAAATAAAAACAATAAAAAAATACTGATGCACTAAATACGTGAAAACCCATATTACGTATTTAAATAAATATATTAGTTACACTAAAACGGCCCTTTTTCGTTCTAAAGACAATTATCTCAACAGCTGTTGAATGTCTTGTTCCACGGCGTTACAATGTATGAATGTTCGTATAAAACTAACATCTGCGATAGCAGTCCTAAACAATGGTTATGGTTAGATAAATTTTATGGTAAGTATAATATAATTTAAAATCACGTCGTACATCTGAAACAAAATACCGAAAACAAAGAGATTGATTAATATGAATATTCACTTGTAACGTGGGTGTAATTACGTGTTTTCTTTAAATACAATGTGTACAGTAGTAAAGTGGTTTTGCATCACGGAGATGAGTGTTATGTGAGTTGTCATATGTGCGCTAAGAGTACAGACTGGCTATCGAATCGAGTAGGGATGAAAGAAGAGTGCGGGTTCTAGGTAGGCGATGGGGCATTTTCAAATATACCGGCCCTCCTTACTTTCAACACACGAAATCACCTTCATTTCCAGGCATTTAAAATAAATTAAATACTCCTCTTCAGGAACTACCGCTCTAGGATACAGTACACCCCTGATGTTCGCCTGCAACTGACGACAGAAATGCCGCAATACGATGAGCATCTCGCACAATTACCATGAGGAAGTAAACACAAGAGCCCTTTTTGAGGAAGTTCGTCTCATTTCGGTTAGCCTGCAGCAGTTATTTTCAATTAAGGCGGAATGATACCCATCTGTATAATAGCTTTTTCCTTTTGCTTCATCTGTAGCATCGTTACGTCTGTGTGAGGCACAAGCGTGCCTATGTATAAAAGTAATGACGGCCGGGAGGAGGTGGAGAGGAATAGTATCACAAAGCATTTTTCTTGGGGCGAGACAAAGGAAAGAAAAGATAATACACGGCGAAGGAGAGGAGCATGTGGTTGCGATACGAACTGCTAGCAAAGAATACGATTGCGTTAAGATAGAACAAACAACCATCTTCCATGCAACACATTACACGATAATGACAACGCCATCTACACTTGGCTTAAAATCATTTGCACAGCACAGGAACTTGTGGAAGCACACCGACTACAATTTGGCGCTGCGAAAGAGGCACACGAGGCAATAACAGAAGTTGGCATTTCTCACCTCAAGCTGGACTGGTACGACTGCGCTGAAGCGGACGTTAACTGCATCCAGCGGCCTTNGAACACACCGACTACAATTTGGCGCTGCGAAAGGCACACGAGAGAAGTTGGCATTTCTCACCTCAAGCTGGACTGGTACGACTGCGCTGAAGCGGACGTTAACTGCATCCAGCGGCCTTCATTCCTAACTACTCTCGTTCCCCGGAAACATTTTTATTTTACACCTTACAGACTCGATGTTCAGACAGAGGTGAAACTTAGCACCTAACGAATAGGCCAACTACATCACACTATAAAAAGTGAAATTACAAATTCAATTCCTCTTACAGCTACAATATTTCTGAGAATTTAGTCATTGTATCGCCGATCAGCTACTGAAACCTGCCATACGTTTCAAATGAAAACGGACATATATGCTGAATTAATAAACGCAAACTCACGTTCAAATAAAAAATTAGAGGTAGTAAAACATACGTTTGGTTAATTAAGATATAAATGCGTTAACAGGACCACACAAAATAGCATTCGAATAAAGTATTTACCAAAGCGTATATCTCGCATGTTCCAAGTAAGTGTGGTATGCAGCTATGCGCTAAAAACGTGTAAAGAATCTTGTAAAATATTGATTATGAAGGATACTGAAAATTATCGCCTTATATACCGCTGTGCGCGGTTCAAGTTCTGAAAATATACACAGTGCAATTCGAACATCCGAACACATTGATGAGATGAATGGCACTCTATATTATCAAAAATGAAATCAGTATGCACGTATCTCTCCCAATTGACAATCTTTTCTTCCCGAGAATATACCATTTTCACCTTGTATAACCAACGAAATATAGGCTTGAAGGGAGTGAAGCCTACTTGCGCAGAAAAAAAGAAAAATTAATACTCAACTCAACTGTGTGGTTGGAGAAGCGAAAGGCCTATGACATTAAGTGGCAGACAGCTTATCCCTTGTGGCTATCGCATTCCACTTGGACGTCATCATAAGTAGTCGGAACAGCTGAAAAAACTACACAAACTGTACCGCTAAAAACATCCAGTTCGTGATAATGTTCTTGCATGATTTCCAGATTTTACGTTATTTTTTTACACTTTATGACCTTTTTACTGATTGCTCCTACGTAGGCTAAGTAAGAGTTTAAAATATAGTAAAACGATACACAACACCCCCGTACGAATTATTTGTCTGTGTTTAGCATTTTACCAGACTTGTATCCTTCGATACCTCGCGAATAACCAGTAGTCCGTGCTTATTTGTCCGTTTTCTTTGCAACTATTCAAGTTTACGTAATTATTATTCGTAAATTATACAAATATTACTTATGACCTTATATTAGCATGCATTAATAACAATTGTGTTTATACGACTACTGAAAACCTGTCTAATTTACCTACAAAATTTTAATAATTTTTTCATTGCGTGTAAAGATTAAGTGTAAATAATGAAATCATTTTTAGTGTTTCAAAAAGACCTAAATGTTTAGCAGCAATTGGAAGACATAAATAATTATTGCAAAATTAAACAAAAAACAAACGGATATAAAGCAATTTTAATAATAAGAATATACCGACGTTATTAGATTTATAATAAAAAGTACATGTAATGACAATATATAAATTCATTGTTCAATAAAAGTTTTATATGATACGTAGAAGTAATTATTACTTACGAAATTTACAAAAACTTCTGCAGAATATTTTCCTAAAATGTATTTAACTCTGTATTTAAAGTCAATGAGCGATGCATAAGGATTTTGATGTCATATTCCTAATAATTTATGAGAACAGCCATTCAACAAAGACATGTTTATAAAATTTAACACCGGTTATGTATCCAACGAATAAAGTTTTTTTTAATAAGAAACTAAGGAGGCACTGGAGAGACATTATTTATTTGTATGCAAATCTGAAAGGCAGCATACGTTTTACTCCTTTGACTTTCAGAACTTCCGTTAATTCAGACATTAAAATTATAACTGAAGTGATTTGTGCTCTTTCTGCCGTGGGCCACACTGTAGGCGTTTGTCTTTGCAAGAGTGTAGTCTGCCTGTTGTTGGTGTGCTCTATTAGTGCAGTATGATGTGTACGTGTGTGTTGTTTTAGTTTTATTTATGTGTTTAGTTATTTATTATCATCACATCAATGACAATGGATGACAAGTGAAGTCCAAAAAAAAATTACACATCAAGTGAACAACCGTAAGATTGCATCTACTGAGACATAGTAAGTTCATTTCAATTATTTCATAGGTTAACTTATTGTCCAGTTTCCGGAGTTTCCCCAACTTCGTTTTTATCAAGCTAGGCCTAGTGCTTAAAAATTGAAAATCTTTATTCTTAAACGAACATGTAATTGAAAGTTCGGTTTATCCAAAGGTTTAACCACAAAATAATCTGAGTTTTAAGTTATATTTACCAGTGCTGGTGTAGTGGTGTCTGTTTAACTGAACCGGCAAATATTAAAACAACAACATACAGTACGGTACTCTACTCTCAAAATCAGAGTTCGTTTTGTTATTATTTATTTGAACCAACGCCATGAATAAAGAGGAAGATAGCAATTATTGGCCGTATGGCCATATAGGTGAAGGCGAGCCTATTATTATTATTACTAAAAATTTGGTTTGTTGTTTTCCTCTGAAAATTCCTTTAACATTACTGTACGGAAACTTATAGACCTTATACTATACGAAATCGCACTGCTTTTTTCTGAGGAGTTCATTTACTATTAAAATTTTATCATACATATAACATTTAAAAAGTTTTCACTAAAACCATTATTATTGTTTTATTTGAGTTAGCTTTCGTTCCATATTTTGTGTGATCGATCAAAGGGAAATAAATCCTCTTTCTTACAAAGGAAAGCAAAGTTTAATTTTCGTTTATCTGTTGCCCCGATAACTCCCAAATGCATTGACCAATTTTGACCAAATTCGATACAAAGTTACACTAGCCCAACTCCTCAGACGAGTTCGTTTTTTTTGTCGAAATCGGTCAAGTTAACCTTAGAATGGCGGCTATTATAAGTTACCTGTAACTGGGATGTTTTTCAATATAGTTCAATAAAACTTTGGTAGGAGCTAAGCTTGGTTTTATTGTACAGAGAATGTATTAAAACGTTCTAGTTCTAGCTAGCGACGACGCCACTGTACTACGTAGTAGCCCTTTATTTAGGTTCTTTTGCTATTTTTACTGTTTTTTTTCGGGCTCAGAAGAGCAAAAAAGGGCAGAATTCGTTGCAGTCTTACTTTTGCTGAGACCCAGAAAGCAAAAAGAAACGGTGTTTACAAGTGAACCACCAAAAGGAGGTGCTTTGGAACATGAACCAGAACCACCTGTAGATGATATGGTAGGCTCGTAATCCGCTCAGTCGTCCACAACTACCAAGGACAACAATACTCCTGCAAATGAAGGGCGTAGGCCAAGTCCCAGCTGTTCCTCCAGTTCAACCGACCGATTGTCAATTGGGCTAATTAATAAACGTGATCCTGCTCATGATCCAGTTTTGGCTATGGCACATGTTAAGGAAGGCTCATTTCAACCACGAGATTTAAATTTCCCTAAAACGGACGGAAGGAAATTTAGGCCAGAGTGGTATAAAATGTTTTCTTGGTTGAAATATAGTCCTCTAAACGATTAAGCATTGTTTTGTCTGCCGTGTGTTTTACAACGCAGAAGATGTGTTTCCACTCAGTTGCTTTTCCTAGTGAAAGAAAGCTGTAAAAGTATTTGAGAATCATGAGAAGAGTAACTCGTATAGGAGTAGTAACACTAAACTCAATTCTCTAAAAGAAGCAGACAAAGGTGGCACTGTTGTTGAAAAAGTAAATCAACAGCATTCAGAAGAAGTACAACAGAACAGGTTGTGTTTAGGAGCTTTGTGCGAATCACTGATATTTTGTGGCAGGCAATCTATCGCTCTAAGAGATCATGACAAATGTGCAGATTCTAAGAACAGAGGAAATTTTTTGGAGCTGATGAAGCTTCATTCCAAAGATAGTAAAGAAGTTCTACATTGAGCATAGAAAAAATTTTCAGTACACTTCAGCAACTTTCCAGAATGAGCTACTGTTAAAGAGGCAAACGTTTTTGTCATTATAGCTGATGAGACTCAAAACATATCAATGTAAGAACAAGTAACTATTGTCTTGAGGCATGTCAATGATAAGTTAGAAGTTCATCAGTCATTTGTAGGGTTTATGGTGCTAAAAAAACTGACGGCGAAATACTGGCAAATGAACCTAAGAACGTTTTGATTTCACTGGACTTCAACATTAAAAATTTGCGTGCTCAGTGCTATGATGGGGCCTCGAACATGAGGGACCCACATAAAGGAGTGGCAGCTATAATTATGCAAGAAGCCCCAACGGCAATGTACATTCACTGCAATGCACATTTATTGAACTTGTGCATTGTAAGCTGTTGCACAAGCGTGACGTTAATAAGAAACCCGTCCTTTGTACTTCAAAGTCTTTACAGCTTTATTGAGAAATCAACTAAACGACATGCTGTTTTTGAAAACATTCAAAAAAGTGCAAAAATCTTTAGTGGTGGAACAGCAACATTGAAGTCTTTAGTCATACCAGATGGGCTCGCCGTGTCGAAGCAGTTCGTTCTTTGTTAGATAATTTTGAAACCACTCTGAAGACTCTACAAGAAATTGCACAGACAGACCCTGACAGTTGTGGGCAAGTCAATGCTTTGTTAAAAAGTATGGAGGACTTCAACTTTGTATTTGACTTGCTATTACTCAGGAGAGTTCTAACACAATGTGACTTACTGTCAAAGACCCTCCAGGCAAGCAGTGACCTACGAAGTTGGAAGAAAGAAGAAAAAAANAAAAAAAAAAAAAAAAAAAAAAAAAAAAAAAAAAAAAAAAAAAAAAACCCAGCACACTTGAAATGTTACAATCCTTCGGAACAGATGAGTTTTTCACTCAGTTGTTCAATGACTGCACAGAAATCGCTGACAAATGCGGGTTTAGAGCTGCCAAGAAAGGGTAAAATTCCCTCCAAAATTAGGGGAGGGAGTAAAGCTCCATTTAAATCTGTAGAACAGTATTACAAAGTTTCAATCCTTTGGCCAGTTATTGACATCCTAAACCAGGAGATAGAGGCTAGGCTTCAATAAAACAACCTAGATGTAATTAACCACTTAAGCAAAGTTCTAGGTGGAACTGACGTATGTGTGCAAATATTACACTTTGGAAAATAACCTTCTTCTGTCTGAACTGAGATGTTTTTACAAAATGGAAGTCAAAAAACAAAAATATCAAAGAAAGAGCTGCAGTTTTTGTAGCGAAGTCCTTGGAAAGTGTGTTCCCTCTACTTTTTGAATTTTACTGTTTGATTTTTACAATTCCAAAAACTCAGCATCCTGTGAGAGGTCTTTTTCGTGCTTGCGGCGGTTGAAAACACACACCAGGAACACGATCGGCCAGGAGAGGTTGTCCTCATTAGCTCTTTTGGCTATCGAAAGGAGTGTTGATCTAGACATTTCGAAGTTATTGATAACTTTAATTCATGCCAAAAGATAAGACTTCATTTTGTATAAAAATAACTTATGATGACATTGAGTAAAAGGTAAATAAAGCTTTGTTTGTTTGTATGATGTTTGCTTGGTTTTTACTTTCATGATAAAAAAAAACAGGCTGAGCACTTAATCAATTAAAAATAGGCCTACTCTTGAGTTATGTGTGAACGATATTTACTTTACAAGTGGTTTGGTTATTAATCCAAGTAATTAACAATGAATGTTTTAGGGTAAATAGAGAATGTTAGCAACTATTTTGTGGTAAAAGAAGTCTACAAAAGCTTCAAAAACTAACAATTTAAGGCTAGTTTTCTTTAACATTTCCCAGGGGAGGACCCCCGGACCCCCCTTCATTCCACCCAGTAGGCCTTGCCACCCCAGATAAAAAACTGAAATGACGCTACTGCTTATCATTATTTGTTTCTTTCTGTTATATTTTGTGTACCCTGGAACATGCCTGCATTCTTGCTGTGACTTTCCTTGATACACAACAGCTGATACATGCATTTCTTTATAGAATGGTTATATTTTAAAACTGTAATTTAACATACAATTTTGATGTTCCTGTTTACAATCACGATGACAACGAACTAGGGCACTCAAACATAATGGCATTGCCAAATAATGCATCTTGCCAAGCTAAAAAACAAATGTGAAACACAATTACCGGTCCAAAGAGGTTTTAACAAACATATTGTAGGTTTTATCTCGACAGCAGCTGTCGAGTGTCACCGATGACGGCTGGCTATTGCACATCATTTCATGTAACTTTATTTCCTAAAACGTTTAAGACGTGACTTCAAAAATAGCGTACATAAAATTATGCAAAAAAACTTAAATAAATTTTTTTAAGAAATAATCTAGAAAGCATTATCTAATATATAAAATTCTCCCGTCACAGTGTCAGTCACTGAACTCCTCCGAAACGGCTGGACCGATTTTTATGAAATTTTTTATGTATACTCGGTAGGTCTGAGAATAGATTTATATCTATTTTTACACCGCTAAGTAATAAGGGTGGCCACCCCCAAACAATTTTTTTTTATTGTTTGAACAAAATTTTTATTTTTTATTTTTTTATGATGTGGCATCAAAAAATACATACCCTCCTAAATTTTCACCCTTCTACCACCAACCCTTATTTTTTTATAGCGATATTAGTAATTTAATAAATTTTACCCTAGGTCGATAACTGATCAATTATCATCGATCATTTATCGATCTAGGTTACAATTTATTCCCACCAGGTGTCTCCCAGTGACACAGCAAAACAACGTTTGCCGGGTCAGCTAGTTATTTATAAGATTATATAATTAACTATCTGCAAAGAATTGAAGTTATAAAATTCCGATAACAACTGAAATTGTGTAAAATTCGAATTGCACAGTGTAATTTTAATGATAAAAACAAAACGCGACGAATGGAAAAACGTATTCTGGAATTGGCATATTTCATATGAGTGAGACATGAACATGAAGAAAGTGATTTCTGCTGGGCTGGTGAGAGGTCGAAAGGAGCTGCAGCAGGCCTACAGTTCGCCGAGGATCAGTATTCTTCCAGATGCGCGCCACAAGCCACTTACAGCCCAGTGGGGCGGGCCCAAGGATGTCCCTACAATAATCTTGCAGGCGCGCCCTTCAAAGGGCCGCCATGCCGCCGCAGCTCGCCATATACGATGCCCGGGCGCGCTCCCAGTGAGGCGAATAAGGCGATTTTCGAATAGAAAAAAAATTTAACTAAGAAAGGTTAGGGCACGCCAGTCGTTAGTAAGCAACAAGCGACACAACCTTCAAGGCTTCGACAAGCTCTCGCTCTAACTTACGGCTTCTGGCTATGACGGGTATTTCCTTGCATTGTCGTTATGCACATATTCCACAGAGAGTTCAAGAGCAGTCTGTGTGACATACAATACGCGCGTGAAGATTGTCGTGTCGATTACCGATTCCTTCCTCAAACTGCAATTTACAAATGTACCACATACTATGGCCACCGTGCGTATTGTTACGCGCTCGCTGCTTCGCATCCCGCGCGGGCGAGTGGAAGTGAAGGACAGCAGTTCTATAATAGCGGCGGCAGCATCAAAGGATTGTTTTGAATGAACCGGCGAGCGATAAGCCACCAGTGGCCGCGTATCTGTTAGAGAAAGCTAGCAGACGATAATCCTTTTTGCGACGCGCCCTGATGACCCTGGTTGTATTGATTTCCGCGTTTATATGAAGAATGCTCTGGATTACTGACCTCGTTCTCTCAGCGCGACTCGCAGTGCGTTGAACCTTCCAGATGGTCAGGACCAACGATATCAAAGTGTGACAGGCCTCCGAGCCGAGGAATTCTGCCACTACGAGTATCAAGCAGTGAAGGGTGCGGCTGGCAGGGTTGACTATTGGATTAGATGAGCGAGTGAAAGACATTACAAATGGCGGCAACAGATAGACTGAACACGTGTCAATAATTAGTATGAGTTAATTAGGGAAGATCAGCTGAATGATCCCACGTTGTAGCCATTATTAAAGTGGAAAGAAGCTGGCTTCGGCCAGAATGGG
>NQII01000764.1:281250-386369 GCA_002778355.1 Clitarchus hookeri
TGGAGTAATGAGGGTATTAGGAAAGATCATCTGAATGATCCCCTTTTGCAGCCATTACTAAAGTGGAAAGAAGCTGGCTGTTGTCCAAAATGGGATGATATATATAGCCTGAGCGCAGCAGTCAAAGCATACTGGCCACAATGAAATTCCCTCGTACTGAAAAATGGTGTACTTTACAGAAACTGGAAAAGTAATGATGCAAAACACACACATTTACAGTTTCTACTTCCAGAACGTAGGGTCCCAGAAGTCTTAAAGGAACTGTGTAATGTGGCAGCCAGAGGACACTTTGATGTTATTAAGACACTCGACAGAGTTAGACTAATATTCTACTGGCTTCATTGTCTGGACGATGTTGAGAAGTGTTGCCGAATGTGTGACATGTGCAGTGCGAGGAAGGGCACAAGGACGAGAGGACAAAGTCACCTCCAGAAGTACAATGTTGGAGACCCATTCGAGAGGATGTCAGTGGTTATTTCGGGCCCCTTGTCTGTCACAGAGAGAGGTAATCGGTATATACTGGTGGCCCAAGATTACTTTACACATAGAACATGTCTTATCGAGGTTTGAGGTGTCACCAGAACTCCATTCTGATCACGGAAGAAACTCTGAAGCTGTGGTGTTCCAGGAGATAGCAAATATTTTGGGGATGAAAAGACTACGACAACAGCCTTACAGCCTCAGTCGGATGGAATGGCCGACAGGCTTAACCGCACTCTTAAGCAATACCTGTCGATCTTTGTGGTAGACAACCAAAACGATTGGGATTCCAAGGTGACATTGTTTCTTCTGGCTTACCGCTCAGCAGTTCACGAGTCCACAAGGGTAACACCATCAAGGACGCTGTTTGGAAGAGAACTACGCCTCCCTAGTGGCATGCTGTTTGGCCGACCCACAGAAGAGTAAGCTGCAGTTCCTGATTATGCCAGCGAATTACATAACATACACGCTTGCATTCATAATTTCGCTCGACAACCCCTCAGAATAATTAGTGACAGGATGAAGATGTGGTATGGTACGATAATGTCGGGCGAGGTATTTCAAGGACAACTGGTGTGGCTGTACAACCCAGAGGAGAAAAGGGTATTGCCCGAAGCTACAGAAATGTAGGGAAGGCCCTTACTGAATTCTGAAGAAGATCAATGATGTGGTCTTCCGAATTTGTCATCAAAGCTCTCGGACGAAGCCGAAGGTTGTCCACATCGACCGACCGGCACTCTACGATGGTCCGAATGTTGCAGTCTCTATTCGGGATGAACAGACTTGAGGAGGGGGCAGTGTTACGCGATCGCTGCTTCGAATCCCACGCGAGCGATTGGAAGTGAAGGACAGCATTTATGATATCGGCGGCGGCAACTCAATGGAATGTTTTGAATTACATGCGCGCGCTAAACCAAGAGCCACATTTCATACCAAAAAGCGAGCCGACACGATAATCGTTTTGCGGCGCGCGCTGATGACCTCGGTTGTAATGAGTTTCTGTATTTATCTGAAGAATGTTCTAGTGGTTTGTGGCCCTGGTTTCTCTAAGCGTGACTCGGGGCGCATCGAACTTTCCAGGTCACGGGCAGCAGAGCATAAATTGTGCGACGGGTCTCCGGGTCGCGAGTTGGAGTAGTTGATTGGATGAGTGGCTGAGTTCCAAGCGATAGACGACGAGCAGCGAGGGAAGTGACCAGCGGAAGGGAAATCTGCGACTGCGAGTATCAAGCAGTGAAGGTGCGGCTGGCAGGCTGGACTATTGGACTAGGTGCGTGAGTGAAAGACACTACAAATTATGGCAACAGACAGACTGAAAGTGTGTTATTGATGAGTATGAGTTGATTGACTATTACCAAACAGACATTAAGAAAGACGCTAATAGAGTAAAAAAATATATTACATATCGCACTCATTGAGAAAAAAAAAAAGTAATAGTGGAGATATGCAGATAAATTCTGTAAATAATTGCTGCGTGAATAAACTAAAATCAAACTTAGTTCTTTTATTTTTATTAAGACCTCCATCCCTCGGAAACAAAGATACGCCTCCCCCTCCCCCCGGGCATTCTTGTAACAGCATAGAATTCAAATATGTATCAGAGATGAACTAAACTTTTTGTTTTCATGTACAATATCGCAAAAAAATGTTGGCGATATTCAAAAGAGAATACAAGTCTACGTATAAGACTATCTATCAGAAGGGCGTCAAGAAATGAAATTACTCATGCTTGATGGTAAAATAGAAGGCAACAGCAAGTTCAGTAAGTACGTAATTCAGATTTTTTTGCTCCATAATCCGATATTGTATTATTTATTATTCGCAACGTAAGCAAGGGAAATAAGAGTGAATTAGCGAGAGAATGAGTTATTTAGTGAACTAGATCTGAGGGCCTAAGCTAGTGCAGCACACATAACGAGACAACTCGCACAGCCCGAAACATATGCGAGACGGCTGTCCTTATCCCCAAACACCCACTGATTGCTTAGAAGCTTACGTCGTCCTTACAAGAGGGGAGTGGCGTGCGAATGTAGCTGTGTTTTATTTTGTCATGTTGCCATGCAAGGGAGAAAGATTTTTGTGCACAACAGTAAATTACAGGTCGCACTCAAAGCATTTGCTACTATTTTTTATTTATGTTTTCACTTAGGTTTTTATTGTAGTTATTAAAAAGTCATCGAAATGATAAAACAAGCACAGAGTGTAACACAGAAGAAAAATAGTGTAAAAAGTGTTTAATTTTCAACATTCTCCAACCCAGTCACAATAAAAAACTTGCAACTGGTTTTTATGGCGAATTATAAAGGGCTAGTGAAAAACACGTATCGTATATGTAAATTTCCTACAATATCTTCTACAAATTTGAATTACTGTATATTATTTTTTCTTTCCAGGCATCCATTGTTGGTTTTAAAAGGAATGGTGTTATATATAGGTATTAGAAATCGGTACTGTTCTATCTGTTTGTCGTGTCAAAATGCAAAGCAAAATCCACCAAGCCACACATGTTTTCTTGATTGGAAGAAAAGCGCGACTAGCATGGAAACTGATATTGTGGCAGATGGCTTCCTTCAAAGCAAAAAATTACTTGGCCTTAAATTAAACAAACTTATCGGTGAGACTTTGATATACCTACTGCTTGTACATTGGTTGTCTACGTTAGTATACTTGTATATCAGCTGAGGTTATACATGGAAATATATTGATATAACATGCTTGTCCGTACATTAATTTTATATTAATGTTGACAGGTGATGGAAATAGCTTTGTACATAGGAAACTACATGAGACAATGCTCTATGGTCCTAATCTGATAGTGGCTAAAGTGGAAAGCAATAATTATGTTCTTCGCAACTACTGCCATAAGCTGACATCTCACCAAAAACAAAAAATTACCTGTGACCTTCAGAAATATTTTGAAGCAGCAAATAAAGAGATTCCGAACTGCTGTACTGAACACACGGATATTGATGCTGAAAGCAGATCTAGAAAACTCACCTGTGCACATATTCGGTGACCATGTGCATTGCGATGGATATTTCTGCAATGGTAACAAAGACGGAGACATAGATCACGTTCATGGACTCTCAAATCATGTGTTTTGCTGCAAGAAATAATGAAGATTATTAGCGGCAGTATTTCTAGGCATGTTTAAAGTCTCATAGCAGACCAGAACAGAAATTTGTCGGATTTATTTACTAGTTTCGTAAACAATTTTTTTTTTGCAGGGAAACGCATAAATTATGCTCTTAGAGGACAGTATAAAACGCTTTGTTCTGCAGCTGCTGTATCACTCATTAATGTTGGTGAATATAGTATGAGAGTCATTCATAAAACAATGATGGAAGGTAATAATCTAGGTGAGACAACTAAAAGAAATATTTTGTGGCAGCCACAAAGTGGTTTGTTGACATTCACACTGGCAAATATTTTATGTGGTGTATACACAATTATGTTAATATCCTCGCAAAACTTTTGTGGCCAGTATCAAATTATTTTGCGTACACCACAAAACATTTCGGCAGGGTGACCTAAAAATATATTTTTTCAGTGTACAGAACTAAATATAACGGATTAAATTTTAAAAATATATTTACGCATTCATTTTTACTTATTTCTGTTCTAGTCACGTAAACAAGAAAAATTCGTCGACCAGCAGAAACAAGCAAGGCAAAAAAGGAAACACGAATGGTTGTACAAAACCAAGAAACAAGTGAAAACGAGAAAAAAAAACTCAACGCAGCAGATGAGCACTTTAGTATGATACAGACAGAGCAAGATGAATTAGAGAACACAATAACAGCATCAAAGCTACAGCTACAGAAGATGACTGTGTTGCAATCAAGTTTTCACCTGTGGAATACAGAGAGGAGTACATTTCTAACAGTTTCAAATTTCGGCAGGGTATGTAAGATGAGGGCAACGATATCTTGCAAAAACTTAGTTCACTCCATATTGCATGGGAACTTTAGTATAAAAGGTACACATTACGGCATTGCCAAAGAATCTGTAGCAAAGCGCAAATGGCCGAAGAACATGGCATAGTGGCCATAGAGCGTGACTTATTGGTAGATTCTGAGTATAATTTTCTTGTTTCAGCTCCAAAAACATTTTTTAAAAGTATTATTTTTTTTAAATTTCATAATTTTTGTAGTTCGATTAACTTATAGGCAGTGATGTTAAATTCTATTATTATAGATGGTTTGATGTGTGATGATGCCATTATGGAAGTTAACTGCCCTCTTCCGGCAGATAAGTACCAAATTCCGAAAGAAGCCAGGTAAACATGTAAAGCCATGCCTGTGTTATGTACAGCACTTTTCTATTGCAGAGTAAAATTATCAGTTAAACAAAAATTTTAGCATTTTTTGTAAAATATTTGTGAACGGCAAACCAATACTGAGGCGTGATTCAAGTTATTATTATCAAGTGCGAGGGCAGTTGCAAACAACGGGCAGAAAATATTGTTACTTTGTGGTTTAAGCTTCTCGGTGTATGACATGTGAAGTCATAGAAAAGGATGACGAATTCCGGGGTGACAAAATGGCAGATGTTTTGTGCAGGTAGATTTCTCATAATTGTACACACAGTGAGAAGTACAGTACAATTTGTAGTTCATACCGTGACGCTAAATAAAGCGCTTAGAAGCCTCCGTGGTTTTAATTTTCCTAATTCATATTTCACAATAAGGAATTTTAATACCATTGAGAACACAAATTACAACTAATTTCTGCTGTTGAAAAATTATAAATCAAAGGTATTGTACGATGAATTAAAAATTTTTTAAAGATAGTAAACCAATGCCACATGCGAAAAAGTATAGTTAGAAACACATTTACCACAATCTGTACCTGTAGGGAAGAAATGGCGAGTCTAACAGAGCCGAATTAAATTTGCTTAAAGAAACACGGCGACAATAAAGTCGAACTTAATAAAAACTACATGTTATGCTGCAATGGTTTTCTGTGAGTTCCATGTAACCAAGTAACAAACAAGGGTGCCGTCAGTGCCTTATACATCAAGTACAGTTATTACAAATGTTTTAACTAATCATTGATGGTGTCAAGTAAAATATTTAAATTACAACAAATACATGTATATTGTGTGTTGTTATGTGTATATGTTGGGTGCAAATATCGAAATCATCCATTTGGCGGGGGAAAAAACACCCAGAACGTGTCCTGAAAATTACAAAAATTTCCAAGAAGTGAAATTGGTAACGTGGCTATCCTATAAATGTCCACACCACTACGTGACCAGTAGGAAAACGTCAGACGGAATGCGATTTGGACTACTCAATAGCTGTACTTTTACTAGCCTAACCCGACGTAGAAAATTGAACATACCTTAATTACGAACACGTCAAAAATGTGGACTCACTAGAAGAAAATAAAAATAGTGTAATTATCGGTTTAAGTTTTGATATCACCAGCCGTAACTAATATAGATGGGTGTTATAATGATGATACGGGAGTAGCAGTTGCCATATCGCATAAACAGAATGTGACTCTACTTATTCAATTTCGTCGTAGCATATAGTCGAAGGATTACGGTGGCGAAAGTAACGCTTCAACGCGTTTTGCAAAGTCCTAACCAGCCACAACGTGTTGAGGAATTTTTTTTATTACCTATGATAAGATTTCCGCGTCTTGGAAAATTGTTTTCTTGGTGGTTTTTCCTCTCAACGAGTAATTTATACACACACGCACGCGCGCGCGCGCATATACAACAGAGATATGTATTTTGATCACTAGCTTCATTCGACTGGTATCTGACGGTAATCAACTTGTACCATAAATTAACACGCGGAGAATTTACAATTAGGTTATAATTACAATATGTTTACATATAATGTTTAAACATACACAATATACATAAGTGAATATATAATGTTGTTTGTTTCAGATTCTAAAAGGATTGTCTGCTTGAGAAATTAGTAAACTCTGTTTTCTAATATGTTCGTCGAGGCGGATATAGAAGATCCGATCTACATAAAAACAGCCCAACAAGAAGCCAAAAGGACCAAAGAAAAGAGTTTTGAAATGTGAAAAACGTATAAAAAAATTTTTATTGAAATAATTCATTCCAACCATTTTTCATGATACTGTTAGCCAAAGCAATAATTAAATTTTAGTTGAAATTGTTAATTACAACAATTTGTCATGATACTGTTAACCTAAGCAATAATTGTCTTTTGTACCACTTTTATTTACCCAAGACCAATTATGAAATATAAGTAAATTAATTTGATCTCACACGATATTTTTTGTATTCTATGATTGTAAATTCAACATAGCAGAAATTAAACATTATAAAAATAAAAAAATTAAACCAAAGAAACTAAAACTATCATTTAATATCTACACGGTTAAACTGCGTACAAATTCACTAATGATCAAACTTTTATGAAAAACTGTAGGTGTGAAAGATTGAGGTTGTGTTCCCAAGTAGCCATTTTCTTACCAAAATGGACTCTCGACTGTTATGTAAACAAGAATAATGATTAGATATGGTGATTTATCGCTAAAATCATTCGAGCCAAGGTAGTCTCCAAACCTCTGTGGTTTCGTTGCAGATGTTATTGGCTGGCATATTTGCGGCTTTTCGCAGGCGAATCAAGTACGTTTGGCGTCAGAGCATCATATGAACTAGTCAAATAAGCAAACAGCTTCTCGCGTGTACTACAGCTAGTAAGGAAATAAATACTCTAGACATGAGCTCATAATATTGAGACCTATCAAGCTGACATTTTCACGATAAATTATCGCCTATAATAATAATGTATTTCATCATGTCGTGTTTTAAAAATATGTAATGCCGACTAAGGAACTCAAAAGTCCCACAAAAGTAATTAGCCTCACTAAAATATATTGTTATATCTGGATTCACATTGGTTTTTTTAAAAATTAATATACAATAAAGGACCCGCGAAGAGGTAATGGCAAAACAGTTTACCTACTACCAAGGTTATCCTGGTTCGATTCCAGGTGAGTACGTCCCGGATTTTCGCGTGTGGAAACCGAGGTGGACATTTCCGCTCGCCAGCGGATTTCTAGAAGTACGCCTTTTTTCCACCAATATATTCCGTCGCTTACTCTCCAGGCCGTAGTGTCAGGGTAGGTCTGTCCATCTGGTACGACCTACAACCAGCTCCTATTAGCGCCAGTCTCTTCTCGTCTTAACCGTGGACCTTGTGTATTTTCTAACAGACATTGTCTAACGTGGGTACAATAACTGGGTGTTACATATTGTTTTAATAAACATTGCTTGGACAATCTGTTTCCGGTGCAACTGTAAGAATCCCTAAGAATGTGCCAAACATTTAATTACTAAATACATTATTTCAAAGAAAACACATTTTTGACGTAGTTGTAAATCAGTGGTAACAAAATGCCGACCTATTTATACAACTTCTTAAAACATGCAGTATATAAATAAATATTTATGATTTTTTAATGTATTTTTATCATAAACTGGAAACTATACATATTACCTCAATTACTACTTCACTTGCGCAAATAGAATATAATCTATTAATGATAAAGAGAGTACTTTCAACAACCTCCTCAACAGGAACAATGACAATAAATATATTTTCTGGTACCCGTACTCTGATTATTAAGAGCGGCGAAATGTACACACTGCGTTTAATCACACAACAATGTTTGTATAAAAAAATGGCGGAAGGAAACAAGTTTTTAAAAAAGAAAAAGTAACTTAAGGCCTCGAAATTTCTCAGCTTTCCGCGAACAGCCTAGAAGTTTATAAATAATACGAGCAGACCTTCCAGCGCACGAGTTTTCCAGTTACTGAATCGCTAATCATAATTAACACATCGTAATTAACACATTTATTCATCGCTTTGTATGTCATTCTTACCAATGCACTGAAGGATAAATTATTATAAACACCTAGCAATTTTCATTACTTTTATTAAATAGCTTATTCGCCATTTTCAATAATAGTATCCTTTAAACGCAGAGCATTCTATACATTTCTTGTAATGAACTTGCTTTTGAGAAAGGAACAAGCTTGTGAAAGCGTCATTGAAAACAGTGGGCACTGCAGATAATCCCTTTCGTTCTTGCAAACATGGGCTGTCACTTCCTTATCGCTCTCCTGACTGCTCGCGCATTCACTCAAGGTACTGGGGATAGAAACTACATATCTCCACAAACAATTCCAGTTTTCGTTGAGAAAAACATATAAAGTATTGTATTTTCATGATTGTTTTTATAAGATTATTATTATTATTATTATTCCAGTAATGTTCAGATTGCAACATACTATAGCACATGGTAAGATACAAGTCTCAGACATGGTTGTATGTTGTATTTATGCAGGATTCTTGTAATACAATTTACCAAAAACATTAAAAACGGCTTCTTTTCCAGATTTTTTTCTTACAGAAAAAAAGGATTTTTCTAGCTATCATATGCCACAAACAATTCTAAAACATTCCAAAACACACTGCCGGGGAAACGGGTGATCCCCGAGAAATCCCGCCGACCAGCGGCATCGTCCGGCACGATTCCCACTTGCGAAAATCCGGGAGTGACTGGGCCGGGGATTGAACCCGGTTCGCCTTGGTGGGAGGAGAGCAGTGTAATAGCTCAGCCACCGAGGCCTCTCCGCAGTGTTCTCGTTGCATCGTGTGTATACATATGGGACTTTCAGTGATGACCCTATTATTTTATTGGTGGGAAGTCAGTAGGAAGGTTTAATGCATGGCCCTTGTATACATCTCAAGCGTAGCATCGCACTGGAAGCATGTTTAATAGTTTCGTAGAAAAACGATATTTCAAACTCTGCAATGCATTTCAAGCGCCACGTAGGCGGGAGCCTTAAGGAAACCACGCTAACTAACCAAGCGGGTTTTATGATTCATTCTTTTATTTTTGGATTTATATAAAAGCGAAAAATTGTAATCCGATTCCTGCCGAACACTCAGTAAATATATAAATAAAATAAAACAGAAAGCAATTATAGAAGGATTTCTTTACTTTCACTATTGTTTATAAAATACACATATAAAAAAATATTTGAATAATAGTGCATTGTAAGATTAAATATTTTTGTAACATGAATTCAGCTCTGAGACTATTCTTTCATTACTCTGTCGTGGAAATTCCAAAGGGCCACTTCACATTTAAATTTGCTACTACACATGCTTCAAAGCATTTACTTTAGTGCGGATTTGGTATGAGTCGATACAATTTCTGCAATATTCAACTTCAAAACGCAAGGAAACACAAACAAGTCGATGACATAAGCGTTTCTTTCCAAAAGGAAAATGTGATAGGCTAAAACAGACTATAGATTTTTTTAATATCTAATTTGAATTTTCACAAATAAAATTGATGTTTTTATATTTAAGCTATTACTTATTTTCCTTTGCATTAAAGTGATACTCCTGCAATACAGTAGCAATATTTATTAATGCAATATAAAAAATTCCCCCTTTTCTGCAAGTTTGGCAAACATCACCTTATTCGTCGCCTAACCTACAGCCATAACACTTACAATG
The DNA here is from genome assembly GCA_002778355.1 of Clitarchus hookeri. NCBI lineage: Eukaryota > Metazoa > Arthropoda > Insecta > Phasmatodea > Phasmatidae > Clitarchus > Clitarchus hookeri. The sequence continues at coordinate 291,257 of NQII01000764.1, forward strand.
GTGACTGTCATTCCTTGGCGCGATATCTTCAGCTATGTTAAATGCAACTGTTGTGACGTATGATAATTTTGTTCTTTTCTTCGCGTACTTATGATTTGTTATTCCATTGCACACTTTCATTTACGATAAGCTTAAACATGTTTTTTTTTTAATGTTATGATAGTTATGCTGGCAGAATAAGTTAATTAGTTACACTACGTGCGTGTAACATGGGGTAAATATTTTGTTCATTGCTCTGATTATTTCTTTTCTTGACAATGTTAATTTTTCAAAAATTTTATGTTTAAATATTTTCAGAATATTAATTAGTTGTAACATTATATTTTAATGCAGCATTTTTTAAGATTTAATTTAACAAATATTAAGCGATATGTATACATGCAGACAGTTTTAATAGTTGGCAGCATTGTGCAAAACGTAATGTTAAGAGGGATTTTAGAAAGTGCTCCAGGTTTAAGTCCTATCTTCCTATTTAGATTTCAAATTAGACTATGTTGAAAAATTTAATAGTTTTGGAACATTAACAGCGTCATATTGGATCCTGAAAATTTTGCTGGTCAGCCAGGGCTGCTGATCTAGCTTATTTTAATAAATGTAAAAGCGTGAGTTTGAGTGGGTACGAGTTTCAAGATATTAGTAAATCTGATATTCAGAGCCGACAACGTGCGCTCAGCGCAATTGAAGAGGGCCTGAAAGAATATTTGTTGAGAAATTGAATTTAAAACTACGTGTTTTGCTGGTATAAACCAATGGGTTTGCTATCCTGGTGTAAGATCCTTTTGTTCCAGAATAGCTGCCAGGTAGCTTTGACAGCTAAGTAACGCCTTATGTTGCAGACGGAAGCAGTTTTATTGAATTCCTGCTGAGTTTGTTTTCAAGACTCTGATTAACTGGTGTTATACTGAACTTTCCTGAATTTCTGCACACACTTCCTTCAGAAGCGGATGTCGAATGAACCTACCGATTGGAATTATTAACTCATCTAAAGCCGAGGGATTAACTAAAATTTTACTGGTTGTGAACTCAACTAAAGTGTGAGATATATATATATATATATTTTTTTTTTTAATAGACACAGACTTGAAGTTACTCTTGGATTCCTTTTAAAGCACTTTACTATGCTGCCAAATTTCAACAAAATCACATAATTTCTGTTTAGCGCATTTAGTAACATAATGCTGAATATTTTCTCGTTACCAAACACAGAGTCATTATGTTTTTCACGACAATGTTATTAGTAATAACTAAATGTTTCTCCACATGTGTATGTGTTTTTGGTTTGGTAGTTTGGGACAGTATATTTATTTCCAGTCATTCTCAAAGTGGTTTTCCTGTGTTCTATTGTGAGTGGAATATGTATTACAAAGTGTACTAAGCTAACGCCGATAATTTTTGTGTTTGTTTCACACCTACACCATTTGATATACTGTCTATGTATTTATGTTCAGACTGTTCATGCTATGGATTCTCTCACACCAATACCCTACACACTATACTGTAACACATAAAACGTATACTTGTATTAATTATTATTTTCATCATTTTATGGTCTAGATCTGAAATACAAGTCGTGTGTAATTTGCGACTGTAAATTTCTTTACCTAACCTAAAAACCATAGGTGGGTGCAGTGCGAATTATTTATGTTTTTTGACAATGTTTTCATGTACGTTAGAAGTTTATCAGCGATCAGAACTGTCAGTTCCATTTGTTTACAAGTAATAGGAAGTTATTATTTTTAAATAAGAACTTGTAAAGAAATTATTTTTTATTCCGAGAGAAAGTTGTTAACGTTTTGTTAAGTGCAAAATTGTATTTTGAACTATGTGAGGCGATACTAGCTAGTCTGTGAGAGAAACTGTTTAATTAAAACGAGATTGTTGAAAATGTTTTGTTTCTCGGCGAATATTTTTAATTCTTTAAAGAAGTTAAGTCATATAGCATTTTTCGCTAGGGCTGTGGTTATCTGAGATGATCAACTAGCTAGAAATTTGATGTAATTTATTGCTAACGAACTGCAACAAAACCAGGCATGTACGTTGGTACGAAGACGTGGTAATGTTCGTAGGTCTTGAAGAGACCTGTGTTCGGACGACAAAGTGTTTTAAATGTTAGGTATGGTTCGCCTTCCGCGTTCGTATCAAGTCAGTGTGCTAAGACTGTAGTATGCACATATAAGCATGTGAAATTATTATTTAGGGAAGAATTTTGACATAGAAGAGGAACAACTACAGCGGTGGAGATGTCCACAATTTTGATTTTACGCTTGCTGGTTCGGCTAGGTGCGATGTCTACGACGATCAGCATTTTCATTTACAGATAAGTCTGAACAATCTCAACAGCGTGCAGCTCTCTTTAATTAAAATTTTTTATTCTTCATCACTATTAAATTCTTTTTTTTTGTTTGCACAAACTTTACCACGAATACTCTGTATGATAGAGAAATGCTCATTAACATATTGTTACGCGCTCATGCTGCTTCGCATCCCGCACGAGCGAGTGGAAGTGAAGGACAGCAGTTATATGATAGCGAGCGGTCTATTATAAAGGACACCGCCACACCACGCCGATAAACTTATCGCAGATTACGCCTTGCTGGCCCTGAGCTCATATTTATCCATTTATCACGCAGGAACGTCATCACCATTAATGTTCCCAGAACATATTGGGTTGCCGAGAACGTTCTAGACGGCACCTACCCTCAAGTATAAATACCACATGCGGGCATCTGAGAAGAGAGTGATTTAGAGCCGAGAGTTTGGCGTCTCGTGCGACCTTAAGCGACAGTTGGGCGATTCCGGAGCGCTTAGGGAAGACTGCAGCGATCTGCGAGAGTGCGTCAGCGAGCTTGCGTGCAGTGAAGAGTGGAACTGATCTGAGGGACTGTGGACTGGATGCGTGAGTGAAAATACATTCGGGACGATGGAAATAGGCAGTTTTAACTAAATGTGATAGTTGGAGCATTTTAAGGGACATTAGCAAGAGTAAAAACTGTAATAAAGACTTTAATTGAAACGGAGATAGTAATAAAATATTGCGCTCAATAAGAATAACAAGGGTTAATAGGACGCTCAGACTGGTAAATAACATATGTTTGACGTTGTAACATTCAGAATAAATATAATTATTGAATTTAGTTATTTTATTTCTATTAAAACCTCCATCCCTCACGATCTCGGATAAGCCCCTCAGGCATTCTTGTGACAATATTTTCCATGTTCAGACGTAAATATTGGCTAGCTAGTGTCGGCATCAATCTCTATATAAGTTGTTGACAGGTAAATTAAACATATCCAAGTATGTTATTAATTGAAAGCATAACTTTGTTAATGCACATTTATATTTGAATATATAATCCGCCCGCTCATCCTACTATTCTCAAACATTGTTTCATATATTTTATTAAATCTTTGAAGGAATCAGATTTACCACTGTTTAATTTACAGTAGTTATTCAGTAGTTGGCTGTTGTATTTTTTTGTTTTAGTATGTTGACTTACAGATAGTTGAACAACGTTTTCGTAAGTATCTGCCAGGTGGTATAGCAGAAGTTGAGGTTTGGTAAGTTCTAATTGGTAGTTGCATATCTGGCGTGCCTTATTTCTACTCATAGGTCTGCAGTGTTAGCCGGGCAAGAAACTCTCACGAGACATACACTATGTAATATTTATTATTACATTACAATACACATTGTCAGGGCAGTTAAAATAAAAAAAACTAATTCCTATTTATTTTTTTGTTCAAACTCAACCACCAGTATCACACCAAACATTTCACTGTCTATGCTAATTTCGAAGTCTAATGAAGAAACTGTTTCTAGCTGTGTTGGAGGGCGCCAAAATAGATAACATGCCCTTGAAGTACAATTTCTTAATCGTGCAGAGTGATGACGTCCCGGTTTTACACGTTTTTTCCCCAGTGCCATGAAAACTTTCTAGGGACATAAAAATGTACCTGTTTTTAAAAATCAAACAATTGGCCATAGTAAAAAGGGACTTAATTTGTATCGAAATTATGCTTACAATTTCTTGAGTGTTAAGATAAAAAAATTATTAGCTGGTTCCGAATTTTGCTGACACGTACGTACGAAGTCCAATCACGTTTTCCAAGCTCCGAGCGCAACGAACACTCTTCAACGCAAATAGGCAACTGTTGGGTTTTAATATTTTGACTGCGCAGATCAAAACTCTTTGTTCGTAACCTGTTTCATGTCTTAATTTATCTATGGAACTATCTATTCTCAGCGACGTACGCTGTATGCAATAACTTGGTGTTGTTGACTGTAAAGGAAGCGTGTTTGTTATACAGAAAGTGTTATTTCAGAGATAAACTTCAACAAGATTTCCCGTACATTCGAAAATCAAAGTGGGACTACAAAGTAGAGTGTACACGTGGTAGGAGAGCAGGCATCAATAACCACATCAACAAAAAGAAACATAAAGATGCCACTTTACCATCAACTTCGTCCTATGGTGGCCGCGGTGGCTAAACGGTTAGATCGCTTGTCTCCCACCAAGGCGAACCGGATTCAATCCCCGGCCGAATCACTCCGGATTTTCGCAAGTAGGAATCGTGCCGGACGATGCCGCTGGCCGGCATCGTTTCCCCCGTTTCCCCCGCCCTTGCATTCCGGCGCTGCTCCATTATCACCTCATTTCATTCACTCTCATCGGCTCTCAAGACCTCGTTGTTAAGAGCCGCCCAAATATTTCAACTCAACTCAACTTCATCCAGTAAAATGACGTGTTTTTCCAAGCCAACGGTTGCGGGCAAAGAAGAATTAAAATCTGCTGCGGAAGGAAGAAGGCACTATTGCATATCACGCCATCAAACACAACCACAGTTTTCGTTCGATGGGTTGCACTCCTTCCATTGTTGGAAAGGTTTTTAACACAGACAGCTTTACTTGCGGTCGCACTAATCGTGAGAAGATTTTAGTGAATGTGCTGGCTTCTTTTGAAGGAAGTAGAAGCTGCCAAGCTCATCGCTGTGATGATTTATGCATAGAACCATAAATATTTAAAGTTGTTCCTGTCATTGTGGGGTAGTTTATTCCAACTTAGGGATTAAAGTAAGGATAATTCAATTCAGTAATCTTGGATGTGAAAACTGCTGAAACTCAAGTAACCTATAGGAACTTAAATACTGCAGAAATATAATTTGTTGCATAAAGTTATTGCACTGTCTGCTGATAATACCAATACAAACTTCGGAGGCGCAGAAAAAAAAGGGAAAAAAAAGAGGTTTTTTGTTTTTATAAATTGGAATTAACATGTAAAGATAGAACTTAAACCTGGACCACTTTCAAAAATTTACTTTTGAAAATACTTTTATTTTCTGTAAGTGGTTTGGTTTATTTTATTTGTGTGACCAGAAACATAATAATTATAACCCCGACAAGTAGTTATGCAAATACTACGAAGTGTGTAGGAATGACGTTACGTGTAATACCTCCTATTTGAACCGTACAAAGGGATATTATAATTACCAACATAATAATACAGTGGCAAGATCGTGCGCCATACACGAGGCAGACGCCATGCTCTGAGGAGCGGCCGAGTGCGGACGTACCTTGGTGCCGAGATGTGGCTGCAGCAAGTCGAACCCCGGCAATCCAGACACTAGCAGCGGGCCGTTCATTGTTTCTCTACCCCGACACAGTCTGTCACCACCTACCTGCAACACACAAACACATACATGTTACACAACCTATTTCTTCCAGGGTACTTGCCCCACACATTACCACCACACACTCCTCGCTTTTCACAATAGCTTCATTTGCAAACACTCCATAAGGTACCTTAGTAACCCACGTCATTACTTCCTCTAATTATACCATAGCATGTCTTAACAAAGACCTGAAGCTGATGGCAGAGAATGATTTTCACACATACTATAGTCCCCCCCACCCGCCTATGAAGTGCTGCTTGTAACAATGGCTTTTATAAACTGTTCACAGTAAAATGAGCACTTTTTAAATCAACCTTTGAAAAATAACTTTCCTTTACTACTTAGATGCTACACCGTACACACTAGCATGCATACCCCCAGATATGCATGCTAGTGTGGCAAATTAGGGTTTTATTTTTCGATTTATACGCATTATAGTACTAATTGGTATATTAGTAACTCATTGATGTATTGATCTCAATTTCACGTTTTCACTTGACTGGCGCATGAATAAAGCCATTAGGCAATGGCAATGTCAATTTTACATATGGCGGAATGAAAAATGCTCAATTAACCACGAACAAGCTGTACTTGATTCTACTAGTTATTGTCAAAACGGTGCCGTCAGTATCATTAAAAATGGATGTCACGTCAGGATCAACACAACAAGCACAAACTCATCGGCGACAGATGAAGCGTCGGAAAGGCCGGAAATGAAAGAAAGCTATTTCATTCTGTCTCAACTTCAATCTCCGCTGCTTGCTATTACTCGGGTATTTGACAGAAAAAAAGGACATTTAAAGGCAATTGCAAGTGCCTTCTCTTTATTACAGAGTACGCAAAAATATATTATTAGCTGTAGAGTTATCACTACGATGGAGTGTTCTGTCCAATACGAGACACACCAACCTGTCATACCCAACAACGCCTTCCTAGAAAAAATGGAACTTCACACAACGGCTTGTAGGAATACAGGAAAAAGGGCGATACCGGATTTGACTTTAATTATTTAATTAAATATAGATAATAGTATAAAAGTAACGAACACATAACCATTTCTCAATGCGTTTTTGAAGCTAATTTCTTTGCTCGACAAAAGGTAGCAGAATAATTGCTCGTTTTCCCGTAGCGTCATCGTGCGACGAACTAACCCCGGTACACGTCAACGGCGCATGTGTGCAACCCTCTTAGAAATAGAGGGAGCTAGGTCCCGCGTTAAATTTCCCAACTGACAGCACGATGGCACCATGAGCAAACGGAAATAATTACAGCGTTAACTAGTGTCTGTCCAGGAAAAATATGCTCGCGGGTTTGTTCATTTTATAGTTTTCTTTGTATTGAATAACTGCACATCAGCGCGATCGGTGGTAGTTCATTATGTTGTGAAGCTGTGTGTGGATGTGTGGCAGGCGAGCTGGACAGCATCTCACAGACCGACACGTCGCTCCAGACAAGATGCAGGACAGCGGGCGGACCACATAAAGGAAGAACACAGATTTTGTTCAACTGGATTTCTACCGCTGGGTCACTGTCAAGTACAGAACTTCTGAAATCAACATTTCAAAAGAAACCTTTCTGGCATACTCCTGGAAAAATTGGAAGCCACGTAGGAAAACAAGGTTTATGCTTAGGCTGGTATTCATACTCACTTTGCGATGGATATGCAAGTCACATTCGGAACGCATTTTGTTTTGGTAGGAAACGAGATTCTTATACGATTGGCGCGTTGTTTGCGCCTTGGTTACAGTTGCGAACACGATGTCCTTGATGTACGAGAGTCCTTGACATCCCCCAAAAGACTCGGGTGGGTCCCTTTAACCCGTCCTTGTATTTGTAAAAAATAGTGCACGCCTTCCATCGTGTAGATTATTTAGATGCAATGCATGGCTCCACAAACTTATCTAAGGACCTAGCCCAGGGTTTCACTTGAGTTTGTAGAACAGTACAAACTATTTTACAACGGTAACAATTTGATACTGGAAATTAAAAAGCTTACCTCCGTAACTGATGGATTGCATACTGCTATACACTGTTGGACATGAAAAAGGTAACGTGATATCCATTTGCAATAAAATCAAGACCACGTTAAGTACCAACTGCGCAATGTAAATGGTTAAAGCGATGTTGCAGAAACGTCACTGCAACAGGTTATACAGGAACACCCAGTACCCAGTTATTAAAAGGGCCATACAATAGGCTGGAAAGGCAGAAGTCTGCGTTTTAAGAAATAATATCAGTATGCCACGGCGTCGTGCTTGCGAAGTATATCACCACGCGAATCCATTTGAATGGAGTCGTATGGTCGGATGCACTAATCTTGGTCGTGAGGTCACCACTGTGACACGATGTGTGCACGCGTGGATACGTACAGGTCGTACATCACGTAGAGAAGGTGCTGGTCCTGCCAAACGTACTACGGACATAGAAAATTGTCGTATCCACTGACGTGCAGTAGCAGAACGTGGCACCACATCCAGTGAGATCCTGCAGTCTGCGGGGCCTGTATTTTATTTGCCGGTCTCAACAAGAACCATTCGTCGCCGTTTCAGTGTTGACCCACAGACACGGCGTCCGCTGTGACGTTTACCTTTGACCCCTCGGCATCGTACGGAACGCCGTCAATGGTACCAGGAACATCAACATTGGACAGAGGAATGGCAACGCATTGTACTCACAGTTTCAATCTCATTGCAGACTATTGCCCCAGCAGGGTTGGGCGCCGCTGTGTGCAACGAGAATATCTTGAACTGACTTGTGAACGCCATGTCCGAGACACCATGTGTTATGGTTCGGGGTACCATGATGTGGACACCATTCCTTGGCTTGCCCGGTCTCCAAATTTGTTCCCTATTGAACACGTATGGGATATGACGGGGCGATGTTTGCATCACCGACAATCACCTGCCCAAACACTTGCTGATCTACGTGTGCAGTTGCAGGAAGCATGGTGGCATGTGTCTCAGAACATTGTCCGCTCCCAGTACGGTGAAATGCCTCGTCACATTGCTGCCTGTATATCCGCGAGAAGACGCTCTACCCCATATTGAACGTTTTCTTTGCGGATGATAAACAACGCATCCTCTATGCGTTAAAGACTAGTAACTACTATTTGTTATATCATATATTCTCCTGTAATGATTTAATAACGTTTCACGAAAAGAACGAGCTTGTAGCGATTTCCATATCCAGCATGTCGGTCGTCTTCTCGTGGCTTGATGCAGAATATTTATTTTAATTTTATAATGACTGCCAATTACATATACTGGAAAATAACTGAAAACAAGAATAGAACTGATACTGTAAATTTCTCTGGACACTTATTTTTCTAGGAAGGAACATTCCACAAATCCCATAGAACTATCCATAAAATCTCTAATTATTTTACGTTAAGTGTTTGCTAATAAAGTGTTTTGAGGGAAAATAACATAAATTCCAAAGCAATAGAGTTGAAACGAAAGTAACGAAAATAATAAAAAATAACTATTTCTAAATCTAGATTTGAACACGCATTGAAAGATTACAAGTTTGCTACGATAACCGTAGAACTAAGGAACATATATTACAATTGAAGAAAAATTTCTATTGCTATTTTCTTCTACTTTCATATTAGTCTTAATATTTTGGAAATGTTACCACTTGTGGGTATTTTGTGTTCGCTTTTCAAAGTGTCGATTTAATAACGTCACACCACAGCAGAGCGAAGAATGCCACAGCAGTACACGTAGGGAAGTTGTGAGATGTTTTGTATGTCCTAAGCACACTGATCCGTGACATTTTATTGTCAATACCAACTTTAGTAGCATATAGGTACATTATTTTATAAATATTTTTAACAACGCACGTGTTCTTAGGCGAATCCATTTTAGTTTCTTCCTACTCATGGGTAGCCGAAAAAGTGTTTTAGATCTTTAGCCTCACATACAAGGCTCAAAAAATCATTGGACTCTCAATCTCAAACGCCTCGCAAAAAAGGCTAACAAACTTTGTTCTGGAATTCAAACTCGGTTTGCAAGATTTATGAAGTTTGTGGGTCCGCAAAAGGAATGTTTAAGAATTAAATCCTTAATGTGCATTAAATGAGCGACGTTTAAATTTGCGAACTCTCAAAATGCACATCACGATAGGAAATAAAATTAGTAGACTAACGTCTGTACGTTCGGGGTTAAAGTCGATCGACTCGTGGGTTTATGGTGATGTATAATTTTGTATATGGCTGAAGGATACAGAATGTATCGAAAGAGATCATAAACAGGCTTTTAGAAGTGCTCAGTCAACCACGAACAACGCTCACATTTACAGCCACAATGAGAAAAGTACTCTGTAGCGGCCACAAAGTGTTTGTTGGTATTCACCCTGCCAAACATTTTTGTGGTGGACACGAAGTATTTTGTAGCTACCATAAAATAACATTTTAGTGGCGACAACTTAACTTTTGTATTCACCACAAACAAATTTGGCGGGGTGAATACCAACATTTGGTAGCCGACACTTTTTTTTTCAGTATACTCTCCAGATGTTTGAAACTGTACCGCACACTGAGACTACATTTAGATAAACATATTTAAGGAGTTTCTTAGTAGATCAGGAAACAGACTATGAAATTACGGCAAATTTTAAAACGCATTTATAAACAGTCTATTCATCATTTTGTTACATATTTACCTTTAGCAGCAAGAAATCTAGTGTTACAGCTATACAGATGGTGTAAAAGTCAAAAGAGACCAGCCAAAAGTAGGACCTGCCTAACACAATCGCATGTACCCCGAAAAAAATGACATCGCATGTTTAGAGTAAAGAGTTTGTAAGTTGAGGGCGAAAAGAAGCAGTGTTTTAGAAACTTGGTTCAGCCACGCTTCGAAAAATGCTGCCCTGNTACCCCGAAAAAAATGACATCGCATGTTTAGAGTAAAGAGTTTGTAAGTTGAGGGCGAAAAGAAGCAGTGTTTTAGGAACTTGGTTGAGCCACGCTTCGAAGCCTGTGTAGCGAGCACGAGCAAATGACATCCGTATTGTCAACTCGCTGTGAAAACGAACAACCGGCCTTGCAGCAACTGCTACAAACCTCGGCTGTGTGCGAAAGCCGTGGAAGTCACGCAACGGTAAAAAAAACAATTGACAAAGTTGAGCAGTCGCCAGTGATCGGCGCAGTGTTCTCCAGCAGAAGAATGCCTCGGGGCGGTCACATTGTGGCATTCACAGGCTGCCGTGAACCTGAGTTCAGTCTAGCGTGCGCTGCTCAACGCACACAATGCCCGCTACGGTGCCCTGCTATCGCCATTCCATCACTTATTTCCCTCCGCATTTTCCCACACTCAACCTTCCTGTGCTATTCACTGATTCCCCTGCCGGGAAAAATGCTTCACATCACAGCAGCCTTCTCCCTCGGCCCCGCCAAACACACGCGCCCTCTCTGTTTTTATATACCAACTGAACGTTTCCAGTCACTCACCACGCACGCAGTTGTGTTGTGGTTAGGGATAAGTAAATGTTCAATATTTATATATCGGAAAGTTCCCATGAAAAGTTTCCTTAGACAATTTCCAAAAACCAAAAAAAATAGACAAAGTTTGCGAAACTTTGTTTTCATTTTTTAAATAATAATCGTACAGACTCACGATTACATTTATTTGGTTATTAAACCTTTAACGCATTTGAAGTAAAGAGAGAAAGAACAGGTTTGTACATGCAAGTGCAAAAGATTTTACTGAAACAGTCCATCTCAGAAAGAAGAGCGTGTGCGTAAACCTGTTCACGATGAAGTATGCACTTTTATAAGTCCTGCTAAGTTTCTAGCTGAAACGCCCAGTCAATATACGTACGTGCCATATACATAAGAAAGGCACGCTTTTAGATAACATGGTGTATTTACTCCTTCATAAGAAGACAACGTGCCTAAAACAATCGTCAAATTACCTAAAAATTACGTTTAACATCATTTACGAGTATAATTTCAAGGTATAAATACCTCACAAAGCAATATTTTAATAAAAACTAGCGCTTATCGGGAGAAAAAAAAAAATCTAACTTGAACGTTGCGTCAGCCAGGTGATGATGTGAAAATAGTTAAAAGCATACATAAGTTGCAAGCACGCCAAATTATATTCTTATTCGAATACAATAAGAAACTGAATTCACACACACACACACACACACACACATACACACACACACACACACACACAGAGTATCTGCCTTGGAAATCATCAAAATTATTTTCCCCCTCGTCAGTACAATAATTTTTTTTCTACAGCATATATGCAATCTATATCGTTGTCGGAACGACATGTAATGTATTTTTCTTGTTAAAACAGGGTAGACAGTTCTTCCTTCTGCAGTTGCTCATTCTCCACAGTAAAAGTAAGGGGATTTTTCCTTCAAATCCTTCGAGCCCAGTTCTTCCATGATGTGGCCACACAATTTCCAGTTGTCCATTCCGCCATGAGTTTGCAAGATCTCCCTGAGCAGCAGATATTACACGCTGAACTAGACGTCTGATATAGGCTGTTCACTATGAATGAGCACTTTTAAAAGCCCTGCTTAAGATCTACTTATCCTTCTAATTTCCAGTTGTGCACCCCGCCATGAGTTTGCAAGATCTCCCAGTAGCAGAAGATATTACACGCTGACCTAGACGTCTGATATAGGCTGTTCACTATGAATGAGCACTTTTAAAAGCCCTGCTTAAGATCTACTTATCCTTCTAATTTCCAGTTGTGCATCCCGCCATGAGTTTGCAAGATCTCCCCCAGTAGCAGCAGATATTACACGCTGACCTAGACGTCTGATATAGGCTGTTCACTATGAATGAGCACTTTTAAAAGCCCTGCTTAAGATCTACTTATCCTTCTAATTTCCAGTTGTGCATCCTGCCATGAGTTTGCAAGATCTCCCAGTAGCAGCAGATATTACACGCTGGCATAGACGTCTGATATAGGCTGTTCACTATGAATGAGCACTTTTAAAAGCCCTGCTTAAGATCTACTTATCCTTCTAATTTCCAGTTGTGCATCCTGCCATGAGTTTGCAAGATCTCCCCCAGTAGCAGCAGATATATCACGCTGACCTAGACGTCTGATATAGGCTGTTCACTATGAATGAGCACTTTTAAAAGCCCTGCTTAAGATCTACTTATCCTTCTAATTTCCAGTTGTGCATCCCGCCATGAGTTTGCAAGATCTCCCCCAGTAGCAGCAGATATTACACGCTGACCTAGACGTCTGATATAGGCTGTTCACTATGAATGAGCACTTTTAAAAGCCCTGCTTAAGATCTACTTATCCTTCTAATTTCCAGTTGTGCATCCCGCCATGAGTTTGCAAGATCTCCCCCAGTAGCAGCAGATATTACACGCTGACCTAGACGTCTGATATAGGCTGTTCACTATGAATGAGCACTTTTAAAAGCCCTGCTTAAGATCTACTTATCCTTCTAATTTCCAGTTGTGCATCCCGCCATGAGTTTGCAAGATCTCCCCCAGTAGCAGCAGATATTACACGCTGACCTAGACGTCTGATATAGGCTGTTCACTATGAATGAGCACTTTTAAAAGCCCTGCTTAAGATCTACTTATCCTTCTAATTTCCAGTTGTGCATCCCGCCATGAGTTTGCAAGATCTCCCCCAGTAGCAGCAGATATTACACGCTGACCTAGACGTCTGATATAGGCTGTTCACTATGAATGAGCACTTTTAAAAGCCCTGCTTAAGATCTACTTATCCTTCTAATTTCCAGTTGTGCATCCCGCCATGAGTTTGCAAGATCTCCCCCAGTAGCAGCAGATATTACACGCTGACCTAGACGTCTGATATAGGCTGTTCACTATGAATGAGCACTTTTAAAAGCCCTGCTTAAGATCTACTTATCCTTCTAATTTCCAGTTGTGCAACCCGCCATGAGTTTGCAAGATCTCCCCCAGTAGCAGCAGATATTACACGCTGACCTAGACGTCTGATATAGGCTGTTCACTATGAATGAGCACTTTTAAAAGCCCTGCTTAAGATCTACTTATCCTTCTAATTTCCAGTTGTGCAACCCGCCATGAGTTTGCAAGATCTCCCCCAGTAGCAGCAGATATTACACGCTGACCTAGACGTCTGATATAGGCTGTTCACTATGAATGAGCACTTTTAAAAGCCCTGCTTAAGATCTACTTATCCTTCTAATTTCCAGTTGTGCATCCCGCCATGAGTTTGCAAGATCTCCCCCAGTAGCAGCAGATATTACACGCTGACCTAGACGTCTGATATAGGCTGTTCACGATGAATGAGCACTTTTAAAAGCCCTGCTTAAGAACTACTTATCCTTCTAATTTCCAGTTGTGCATCCCGCCATGAGTTTGCAAGATCTCCCAGTAGCAGCAGATATTACACGCTGACCTAGACGTCTGATATAGGCTGTTCACGATGAATGAGCACTTTTAAAAGCCCTGCTTAAGATCTACTTATTCTTCTAATTTCCAGTTGTGCAACCCGCCATGAGTTTGCAAGATCTCCCTGAGCAGCAGATATTACACGCTGAACTAGACGTCTGATATAGGCTGTTCACGATGAATGAGCACTTTTAAAAGCCCTGCTTAAGAACTACTTATCCTTCTAATTTCCAGTTGTGCATTCCGCCATGAGTTTGCAAGATCTCCCAGTAGCAGCAGATATTACACGCTGACCTAGACGTCTGATATAGGCTGTTCACGATGAATGAGCACTTTTAAAAGCCCTGCTTAAGATCTACTTATTCTTCTAATTTCCAGTTGTGCAACCCGCCATGAGTTTGCAAGATCTCCCTGAGCTGCAGATATTACACGCTGAACTAGACGTCTGATATAGGCTGTTCACGATGAATGAGCACTTTTAAAAGCCCTGCTTAAGAACTACTTATCCTTCTAATTTCCAGTTGTGCATTCCGCCATGAGTTTGCAAGATCTCCCAGTAGCAGCAGATATTACACGCTGACCTAGACGTCTGATATAGGCTGTTCACGATGAATGAGCACTTTTAAAAGCCCTGCTTAAGATCTACTTATTCTTCTAATTTTGTATGCTTCGCCCGTTTGTAAAATTTGCACTGACACGACCTACCGATTTCATTCATGCGTCAGTCAGGTGAAAACATGAACTTGTTAGTAACATATGTGTGTTACTACTATGCGAATTCCTACTTAATTACAGTGTATGAAGTAAAAAAAACGCCTTGATTTGCCATTAATTAAAATATTTTACTGGCAATCCAACGCAGAGTCTTAGAATTGTTTTACTTAAGTTACTGTCAACTTAACTGTGGCCCAGCGTGCCAGAGTGTATGGTAGCATATATGCAGTAACGGTTAGTCACTTTTTTCGAAAGTTTGTTTCAAAAATGCTTTCTTTACCTTCAACATTGTACAGCTACTTTTGAAAGCTGTGTACTCTTTATAGGCCTTTTAACCATATGCAGGGTTCAAGCTTGTCTTTTTCACGAGTCATGTAAAGATGTGTCGTAACAGGATTATTGAATAACACAGTCACTGCCTGTCTATCAGTACAATGTACAAAACAAGTTTAAAGATGGGAGGAGGAGGGATGGGTATGGAAACAATATGAAACGTAGGGTGAGTGGTTACATGCGTAAAGATGACTAAGAAAATTTATTTTTGATGTAAACCAATTTATTTTTGACGTAAACCAGTAAGTATTTTATCTTATTTGTTAGTTATGGAGGGGAGTAGGAAACATAACAAGGAGAGTCTGTTTTGAAAGTGATATGTGCCAGGTTTAGAATATCTGAAAGTGAACATAGTATCCCACACTTATTTTCTGACAGATAAAAGCGGAAAGAGAACCAGATAATGTTGGCTCACACAGAAGCAATTAAAAAGGGAGGGTATATAGTTTGCAAGTGTATTTAAATTAATTAAATTAATACAGTAACGAAATGCCATATACTCTGTACCTATTCCACGATAGGACCTCAAAATATTAAGTCACTGCTGAAAAATGTACTGTTTCCCAAAGTTTACACCTTTTTGGAAAGTTTCCACGCGGAGTTGAAATTTTCCATTTTTGGAAATTTCAAAAGGAAAATTTCTTGTGGAAACATTTTACTACCCATCCCTAGTTGTGGTATGAAAAGAAAGCAGCTGCAATAGTTCTCCTTTTCTACAATGTTTACAGAACCATTGAAAAAAAAACTACAGAAGAAACAAAGCCATTACAGAATTTCTCCACGTTATAGAGCTAGTTCCCTGGACCGACACAAAATAAGTGTAACAGCCTCCGTTTGTCCGTGACACCATCGTGCCGCGAGACAAGTAACTTATGCAAGCAATCGCTCCTTTTTCCATTTCCAAAAGGCTCACTCACACTCATCACTAACGTTTGCCGGGAGTAGAAGGCCAAGGGTTGAAACAGGAAATATAAACCATGGTTTCATTCGAAACGCAATACGGGCGTTAATAAAGATTACCGAGGAACATTTCCTTATACATAATGTGGCAAAACAACCTCCATAATTTGAAGGCATCATAAAAAAATTTCGTACAAAATGAAGAAAATGTATTTCTGACCATGCAAAATTACATACTTGAAAGTTAAAATTGCTTTGATAAGTAAATATGTCCAAGTGGTGTCCCTCGCTGTGAATGCACGGCTGAAGGCGAGTTCTGAAGGATGCTATAAATATTGCCAACATTTCTGGAAAAATTCCGGAAATTTCGTCAGGTATTGCAGTCCGAAGGGTTAGCAGAGTCCGTGGTCGATGTTTGTTTGTAACCTCTGCCTTGAGATACCTCGAGAACAACACCGCAGGGGGTGAGATTTGGCGATCTCGCTTGCCAGGGAATGTCGCCACGTAAATAAATCAACCGGTCTGGGAACAGATGTCTCAACACTCAGAGCGATCGTCTTGCCGTATATGCTGTGTATATTGTTCCCCTCTGGCACCAAACAGTGACACGATCACAGTGTAGAGGATTTCCATGAAGTTCCCGAGGGTTCTGCTTACTCCAGTAACAAATGTTTTGTTTATTCGCACAACCGGATAAGTGAACATGTGCTTTGTCACTGAATGAAACAAAAGCATCAAGCTTTGAAGGATGTATTCAGAGATTTCCATACTATTTTCCTAACTATTTCGTCGATCACGCGTTCGAACAGTTCTTGGACGACAACCATCTCGTATGGATTAAATCGCAATTGATGATGCAAAATCCGCCGCACACTTCGATCAGACAATTAAAGAGTTACTGCTCGTTTGCGAGTTGATCGCTTTGAGGACCGCAGAAACGAACGTCTAGCTGCATCAGTGTTTTCTGAGTTTCGAGCAGTGCGTGGTATTCCACCACCCCTGCTCAACACAGAACCACTTGCCCTGAGATTCGGTACTCACAGCTTAATACTTTTACGGTCCAAAACCGAGGCGCGAGGGGAAAGCAGGACGCGTGCGTTGATCAGCGACGACAGAATTAGCCTTTACGATGTACGTTTTGACAACAAACGCCCATTGTTCACCTGTACATGGCATGTTATGAACTAAGCAGTAGACAGATAACCAAATGTCTCCCACTCCAGCGGGGCTGGGANGTTTGCTGTTTACTGTTTAGTCAGGAAGATGACTCAGGGTGGCATTTTATGTCTAATTTACCGCCCGTATTCCTCCATATATGCTGGCAGGTGTGATGGCATCCTTCCGAAGTCGCCTTCAGCAGAGCATTGACAGCGAGGGACACCGCTTCACAGATTTACTTTACAAAACCATTTCAATCGTACCATTCAAGTATGTAGTTTTGCACTGCCAGAATAAATCTTCTTAACTTTGTACCAGTTTATTTTAATCAGACCTTCAAATTAGGGAGGATGTTTTGCTACACGCTATATTTGAAAAAAAAAAAATGCATAAAAGAGCGACTACACATTAAACATAATACAAATATTATGTATAGCTTCATATTACTTATATTGATATAACCATAAGGAAACAGGCCATGACGTAAATGTGCTTTCTGTGCATTTCACATGTCGCTGGAATGCTGGCATGACCTCAAATGTACGCAATATGACTGGGGTCTAAGCAAAATAGTGTTCAGTACAATCGATTTGTTGCTAAAATATATCAATAAATAAAGTTTGGAAAATCATTTGAGCATGGAAAATGCGGATTACTGGTTTTCTGCTGTGGAACTTTTGAAGAAAGAGCTCACAAAAGAAAATAAACAGTCACGTGCTACCACCCTTGCTACATGCGTAGGCGTGCTGGACATCAAAAAATTTAATATTTTATATTAGAAAGAAATGCCGTTAAACTTGTACACACTGCGTGTAAGTACTCTTTCCTCACAAAAAAAATAAATATATATTGTACAGTTTTGCGTCACGGGATGTAAAAATCAAATTTTAGTGTTTTCGTGATGTATAAATTAACGAAAAGATGTAATAGAAAAATTAAAAAGGCTGACTGAAAAGACATGTGTTAATTCATATTAAGATACGCTTAGCAAAATTCATTTTACAAAAAATCGTATATTGCTACAAATCAAAACTATGCAACGACTGCCTTATTTTAAACAATTTTTTTAAATTTGCAAAAAAAAAATATTTTTTAAGTATTATTTTTAATATTTTTTGAAGTAACTCGTGGCATCTTATTTTAAAGTGAATTATTTCATTTCATTAAATGGGTTAGTTTTTAGCCTACTTTCCGAAAGAAAGAAAGACTTATGAGATTCACTTTAATGTGTCTGTGTGTGTGTGTGTGCGCGCGCGCGCTCCCTCCCCCCTTTTCAATTTTTAAAAGAATGGGACGAATTTCACCAAACTTGGAACACATATACTATTTAGTACGGACACCTGACTTTTATAGTTTTCGACCACGTCGTGCACTTACTTTCAAAATGGCGGCCTTTCAAAAAATTTGGGGCGATATGTTATATCTTGGGAAACATTAAACCGATTTAAACCAAATTTTGTATGCTGCCAGAACAAAGCGTAAGCATTAACTTTTGAAATAAATATTGATGTTGGTCCGCCATTTTGTAAAATAGCACCTTCTAAATAAATCAAATTTCTATGTCATATCTCGGGAAACAATTTACTAATTCCTATCTTATTTGGCAAACAAGTAGTACTGCAGTATATGATGTAAAATTGCATGTTTTAAGAAGGACAGGCATTTATTTTCAAAATAGCGGACACTTAGTTATTTTAGCTTTTAAATTCAATATCGTGGAAACCATATAATAATTTACAACTTATCATTATATGCTAACATTAGATATTATAACTATCAACTGTATCTACCTACACATATAATCTTTTGTCAGACATTTTTTAAGATAGTGCAATTCGAATAAAATTATTTTATGTTATACCTCAGGAAACAATTAGCACTGATGCATTGGATGTAAAGTGGTATGTTTTAAGAATCCCAGACACTTATTTTCAAAATGGCTGCCATATAGCTATTTTAAGCTTCAAATGCTCCATCGTCTAAACCCTGTAATCATTTTTAAATTAACTTTGTATGCTGGTAGTAGGTACTACAACTATCAACTGTATATGGAGAATTTTGTCCTCAATTTTGTAAGATAGCGACATGCGGATAAATAAAGTATTTTGTCATATCTCGGGAAATAATCGATGGATTCCTGCAAAATTTTGCAAACAAATGTACTGTAGCACGTGGTGTAAACTGATATGTTTTAAGTAGGTCAGGGATTTTTTCAAAATATTTTAGCTCAATATATTTTATCAACGGAACAAATTCCAACATAATTTTGTATGGTGGCAGTGTCTATTACAACCATCAAATATGTCTATGCAGAGTCTCATTTCTATGTAATTTTGTATAATAACCCCACCAATAAAAAAAAGTTTTATCTCATGTCTCGGGAAACAACTAACCCATTCTTACAAAATTTGGCGAAGATGATGTACTGTGGTAGGCCATATAAATGTATGTATTTTTAAAGTTTGTAACACTTATTTTCAGAATGGCGGCTATAAAATAATTTTGTTTTGTGTGCTACATCTACGAAACTATGCAATCTATTTCATCTTGACTTTGTATATTGGCAGTATACAATCATGGAATGTGCTACTACATTACTTTTTGTCATCTATTTATGAATATCACTACACGAAAATTTTGGACGTTTTATGCCATATCTCGAGGACCATTCAATCGATTCTCACCAAATGTTACACTGGAACATTTAATCTAATTTGTACCAAATTGTGCACACTATAAATGCTACAGAAGTCCATGGAAGTTTAATGATTTAAATGGGTCAGAAAACTACGTTCAAAATGGCGGCTTCATAAATAATTTAGGCAAGTTTGCCACATATATTAAACTATTTAACAAAATTCAATCAAATTTTGTATGCAGACATTATACATTAGAAGCATCGTATATAGAGCCTCTTTTTTTTTTAAGTTTGTACGATAGCTTAAAATAAGAAATCTAAATATTTTAGGGTAATAAACCCTATAATTAGAAACATTAGACTGATTAAATCCGAAGGTGATGCTCCGAATCCGATCTCCATAATGCAGTGCATTGCACGTTAGTTTATTGTACGATGTTTTCTGGGTTCAAGTCCCGGTGAAGCACATGTGTATTTGTAACTGTCTCACTTATGATGCATACGTTTCTGGTTTCATTTCTAATGTCATTGCTTTAAAAGAGAAGTCAAGTCTTACCTACCAACTCATCTTTTAAGAACTTATTTAAAAATCAATTGCATCCATGTTGAGGAAAGCAGGCACATTAGTTATATCAGTAACGTATTGTTATTATTTGTATAACCCACGATGAGAAAAAAATATGGTTGTAGGAACCATCTAGACTGCTAAAATAGGGACAGCCATCAGATGGGTTATAGGTACAACCTAAATATTGTTGTTTCGAGACGAGGAAATAGTACTTGTAGGTAATAATCACCAAAAGATGAAGTGTATTTCGTACAGGTTATCGGCACTCGGCTTGCGCTGTTTCCCAGGCCGTCACAGGGAGGCCGCGCCCAACCTCCTTACAGCATTTTCTACAAATATAAAATAATGCATTGTTTGTCAACAGCACACCAAAGGAGATGCCCTAGTATACACGTCTGGCCATAAGGAAGCATTGCGACGAGTCCTACCAAGACTGCGATATGCGCTCAAGGGAAGCTCAATTTCTCATTAGATATTTAACAGCGGCATATTATTACTCACGATGTAAGCCAGTGGTTTAAATTACAGATGCCACTTTGTACTTTTCTCCTTTCCCGAAAAGAAACTGTTTGTTACCTTTCCTGGAAAACTGCCGTATTCACACATCATTTATTTACTTAGATACGCGTATACGTGCAAACGCTGATTTTACAGAAAATTTTACTAGGGATTCCCCATTACGACGACATGCTGCCTGAAAAAGCGTCATCTTATATGTAATCAGAGAGCATGCAGAAATTTACATGAGAGACGTGTACAAAAAAAAACAGAATCTTCATTCGTCGAAGCAAAGCTCGCAATGGACACATAACTTCTTCTACGTTCAATGACCATTGAATAAATGCCAAAAAGTGAACATTTTTTGGTACCTATGAAGATGAAATAGTCTTACAGAGCGCTATCTTAATGGGCAAAAAGCTGTTCCCACCAGCGTTTCTGCACATTTTCGTTTCACAAATTTTACGTGATTCCTAATGCACTTTAAGAGCACTTGGCATCGTAACATCAGCGTACATTACAGTTTTTGAATGAAATCTAGAACGTATGCTCTAATTTTTGTGGAAAATAAATCCATGTAACATTACAGAACAACCCGGTAGCGCGGCAAAGAACACTAAACACAGGAAAACAGGTCACGTGTCGTGTTGTGAGGACACTGACGGTGATGGTGAAAGGAAAAAAACGACGCCTTCACACACACGCGCGCGCACACACACGACACCTCACGCCACTCACGTGTATTTCACAACGCTGAGCAAAGTACGATGTATGGCAGGTACACGGTCTCGACATTAAATCAACATTTCTGAACTTAACATATGGCAATTCTTATAGGCTATTCACGGCAGAGAGAGCACTTTTGAAAACCCTCTTATTTGGAATAATTGTCAATAATTATATTTCGTTTTAGCCTTTGACGTTACCTTCCTAGTGCGGTGGAATATACACACTGTGTTTATTACTTATATGGCAATATTTATTTAAAAAGGTGGGTAAAGGATAAAAAAAATGACTGAAAGGAAAAAGTAACTAGGGCCTCAAAAATGCTCACTTTACCGTGAACAGCCTATACCACTATTCACCTGCATGTTAACACAACTGGTGACTGGAGTATTCCATTAATGCTTGCACAATCACGGAATGCTCACGTCTTAAAAGTGTTATGTTTTGATTGCCGACAAGTTGTGGTTTCTTTCGGTGTTATAGATATTAGAATAAGAAATGACAATTCCATATGTATGCCTTCTGGAACGTCACACTGCTACTCGACCGAGGCCTAATATTTTTCGTTATTTCCATGAATGGCAATAATGATGTTGAAAGTGACTACGAGAATACAGAGGAATGGATGATAACGCCACTTACAGCAAGAGACCAGCGTCGGAATGCTACGTAACAACAAAGTTACGAATGCAAAAATTAACTTGGCGGCAACACACTCACTCTGCTTATGTAATGGTGGAGAGAAGGGCTGGGCGGCACTGCAGCGCGGCCAGTCAGAGGCCTTGTGAAGGCGCGAGCGACACCGCTGCCCGCTGCCTCTTTGTGCACGTCCACAACACCTGCTGCTGCTGGCCTGGTTGCACGAGTCAAAGGACATGCATCGTGTCCCCCAGCCCTCACCTCCTGCCTGCTCCTGCCTCTGCTCAGTTTTACCACTACACAGCGTGTGCCGGCTGGAGCACAGCACGCTGCCAAACATTTTCATTCTTTGTCAGCAAGTGAAAGGGAAACACTCCAGTTGTACGGTATTTTCCTCGCCCAACGCTTAATGATAAACATCAATCTGCTCTGATAACACCCACACTTCCATTATCATCTTAAAAATAGTTGCTCTGGACAAACCACATATGTACAGCGCTCAACTACTGAGATATTAATTTTTGACAAAAGGGGGAGGGGGCACGAGGTGGACACAGAGCAGTGACAACATGACATAGTAAGATAAACAAGAGCACGCCGAGAAAACCCACCCACTAGCAGAGAACGCCACGTTTCCGACATGCGGAAAACCGGGTTTGACCACGCCGAAGATGAAGCCCGACAGACCGTAATGGGAGACGAATGTGTACTTTGCAATGGGGCGAGTTATTAAATTAAAGATATTGTTGTGGATATACTGTGATCTGAACGCGCCACGACGTCAGAGTATTTCCAATTAAACGCTAAGGTGGTTATGTTTGTTCGATCGGGAAGGAAGGGAATATAAAGGAAAGGAGGGAAGGAATGGCTGTTGAATGTAGATGTAACATGTGTTATCCTTGTGAGCACACGACACTGTATAGCGCCTATGCGTGGCCACATCCCCGGGGAGGGATGTCGCCAGCTTAGTTATTCATTGCGACCCCTCCCAAAGGCAGGGCACCCGCGCAGGGGTGTCCCACAGTCAACTACTCCACACTTGTAGCAACCTTCTAACAGCAGCATACGCTTAGTCTACAGCGACTCGGAGCAGCTGAGTCAGGCCTCCGGCGACTGTTTTCTGTCACTGGCTCACACAACATCCACACACGAAACGAATTTAAGACAACTGAGGTGTTCCGATAACAAAAAAGGGCATATCACTTAGAAGTAATTTTGAAATATACCAAAACACTACGTGAAGTATTATCCCTGGACGTAATACTTTTTTACACGCTGAGAAATAAGTAAATAATTACTACCAGTATTTCAAATCATTTTATAGACACAAACTGTACTAAGCAAGCATAAAAAGATAGAATTTATAGCATTATAATCAAAATAATTGCATTATTACATCAAAAATCTCTTAATTAAGATCAGTACTTTTTATTTATGACGAAATTGCAGTTTTGTGACAATTATAACAAACAAATTTTCAATTCCAATTAAATAGTTGGCACTGCAAAGGAAACAAGGTATCATATAAACTCTTCACTGCTCAGCTTGTAATATAATACGTGAGCATAATAATACACACATTTACGTATTAAATATTCAGTTTATTCTAAAAAGCAACGGTGTTGTAGATGCATTAGAAGTGAAAGTTCTCTCGCTTTCCCTCTCTCACTCTCTCTCTCTCTCTCTCTCTCTCTCTCTCTCTCTATATATATATATATATATATATATATGGTGGGGTCGAATTCGACCGATAAACTTCGTGAGGTGATTCTGTATGCAAAATCAAGTGGCAAATATATAGGACACTTTGTACCTAAAGTAAATATTATGGCAAAATAAGTCCTCGAAAGTAGAGATTTTGAAATGTATTTTTGCGAAATATCGGAAACCAGGTGAGATGAAAGCACAATTCCCTGAACAATGTATAATGATATCGGGATCTTGAACCTAAGAGCAAACTCACATTTATAAGACTCCCCGTTATGAAAATAACAGAAGTCGCCACCCTATATTGCCGGCAATTTCGTTACCGTCGGGAATTATGAACGTTTGATGCTGGTTTATTGAGCAGTATGACGTACGAAACAAAAATGGTCTCCGTGTTGCAACTGCCTAGATCCTACCCTTGTCGTTTAAAACGCAAACACAAAGATTCCGCTGCAGCGATACAGTTCCTCGTACGTAAGCAATACGTAATACATGCACGTACGGCAAACTGCTGTTCCCACTGCACAGACAATAATGGAGGACATTTATTACTTACTGTAAACAACAACTACCATGCATTAAAAGCTTACGATACTACATCCGACAATGTGTTCCTGGCAACAGCCAGTGTGAGATTCCCTACATAAAGTATTGGTATTGCCTACGTGCCCGGAACCGTATTACTGTCGCTACTGTGTACTACAAATAATATTGTTTATGCACCCGTACATGTATCGCTGCAGTCGAGGCCGTATGTATGTAGGTTTTGTACGAAAGCGGTGGTCCTAGGCAATTGCGACTAGAGGCCGTGTGTGTTACCTAGGCCATACTGTTAAATATACAAGCATCAAAGGTTTCTGCGTTTTGACGGTCCGTATAAACATCTCTCGTCATTAATAAATCAGCGACTGAGCAAAATGGGGCAGCAGTCATATGTTGCTATCCCAAGCACAATAAAAATCGAGACGTTACCAGTAGATATATGAGAGAGCGACTTCTCACACGACTGACCTCTCACAATACAGACACCCCTCACAAGACTCACCCCTCACAAGATTCACCCCTCACACGACTGACCTCTCACAAGAATTACCCCTCACAGGACTGACCCCTCACAAGACTCACCCCTCACAAGACTCACCCCTCACAAGACTCACCCCTCACTCTGCTGACCTCTCACAAGAATTACCCATTACACGACTTACCCTTCTCAAGACTCACCCCTCACAAGACTGACCTCTCACAAGACTAACTATAGGTAAGGCTTAACGTACCGACGACATTAGAGATGTAGCAAGTTGCTCAGAGAAGTAGTTATTTCGCATGAAATAATTTTCGGTTATAGCAGAATTCATTTTTTAACCAGCAGGCAGTCATGGCGTGCAATGGGCTCGAACACTGGATAAGCTGCAATGTTGAAGATGGTTGTATGACTCTAATTCCAGTACCTTGCAGTTTTATCGCTTGTCCAGAGCATCACCTACGTCCTGACTGTCAATATACCACTAGTAAAAGTCGTCTGTTGTCGTAAGCAGGGCGAAGAGCAACTTAGACAGTTTTGGGGTTCGCAGAAAATCACGCATGAAATTCGTCGACTCGGCAGTGACATCACTACAAAAAGGATCGAGTGACGTATGGGTGAGCAGAATACATCAATTTTAGACCATGTAAAAATTACTTGGGAGACTACGTATGCGTTCACCACTTAAGTGCGAAGTCTGCCCGGCAACATCAATTTACTAGTTACTACCCACAGCCCTGAACCCGGAACCCCGAACACAGAAGCAGTGATTTTGACAGTGTGATGGTGGAGAGTGAAATTATATGCAGAAGCAGATGTAAATGAATCAAAGCTGTTTGTGACCTTATTTATAGGAACTTGCTTCTACTTGCCGAGATTCATAAATAACGACTATGTCATAATACTTGTCACAACGCGAAACGAAGCTTTTCTGTCTCATGAAACAACGCACAGAGATTTATACAGAAAAATCTGTGTACGCCTTCCTTACGATTGCAGTATATCAACTCAACAAGAAACAAACGGTATTTGTGAATCGTCACCGAACAGATTACATAACACAAGCTATGTCAGCACGGAACCCTGTTTAAGCAGAGTAACATATGCCTACTGGAAAGGTGGCCAACTGAGCATCTACAACGATGAGTGCAACAGCCTGCACCTTACGTTGTACTCTCACGAGACAACACTTTTCGAGCCGTGCCACCAGATCGTGGACTGCACATGGTATGGACAATGTTACATATTCTATATGCAACCAAGCTACCGAGTTCTGCCGAACAAGTTATCGCATTTGCCAAAAATCAAGACATAAAACCTTTGCATGCTCCAGACTGTGTGGTGACCCGCCCCATTCCATCTGTCAGCCAGTCGTCAGCCACAACCGACATTTCATCTGGAGAACAGTCACCAGCTACGGTGAGTGCACCAGTTCCAAAACTATCCAGCCACACCAGCAAGTTTAAGACTGTCAACGTGAGCGAACCTGTGACCTCTCGCAGAAAGAAACCGACACTTCCATTCCTACCAGATTTGAACAAAGATTTAGATGAACCGTGTGTTCCAAATATGAGTATATCTGTAGAAGTGCTATTCCAACTACAGCAGACTTCCCAGTTCAAATAACGTGTCTAAAAGAGACACATTTTTAGAGATGCATTAAATGCACTGTAAAAAACTAATAAGCGTGTTTACCATTTAATTCACAAGCAACATTCAATGACGAAATTGTTCACCTTGCACTCATTAGAATTGAAATCAAATGCAGACATTGTCAGGAAAAAGTATAAAAAGCACAGGCCTACCAATACCAGATAAAATAGTAGATTCAACCGTTAACAATGACTACATCAGGGAAACTTCATATAATAGATTATAATTGCAAACCACCGCAACGCTTATTAGTATTTCTGTTATATATAGATATATGCTACCGCGGAGTTTTTTTTAGGTCTTTTTATTCTACACAATTCTTTACTACGTGATATTGTTCCATCTTTAACGGTTTAGACAGCGTATTGCAAGAGAGCGCGCTGGAGGCAAACTTTTTTCCGACTTGATTCACTATTATCGTCACTGATTATTCCTTATGTTACTTTACGTAACAAAATATAAGCTAAAACCTGGACAGAGAACATAGCTATGAATTAAAAAAAAAAAACACGTCAATCGGATAAGTGGTTTTCGAGTGATAAGCGCACTATCAGGCAGACACACAGAGAGACGNAGCTAAAACCTGGACAGAGAACATAGCTATGAATAAAAAAAAAAAAACACGTCAATCGGATAAGTGGTTTTCGAGTGATAAGCGCACTATCAGGCAGACACACAGAGAGACGTTGAGTTTTATAATATGTATATAATATATATTATACAGAGAGAGTATAGAAGATTAACACTAAGAAAAATTCAACTTTATTTTTAAAAAACCTAAACAATAATTATGTAGTCCACGCTGCGTTGCATGTATACCGGCGCATAGGTTAAGAGAATGGTCAACTCTTGTTTAGAAGTAATAATTACGTGCCTGCAATCCTCTGCAAAACCCAGCACCATGGCTAACCCATTTTCGGTCTATAAGCGCAGCTTGTACCACTACAAATAATCCAGGACTTCCTTCTCTCGTCGAGAGGACATAGTGAAAATGATGGGATGCTGTTCTAGCGGTCAGAAAAGATACCGAGCTTGCATACCTGCCTAAAGAATTCCTGCTCGCATATGCACGACATAAAATACAATTCGTCTACAAACACTTACCAGCTTATCTGCAACAGGACAAAATCATGATTAGTTTGGTCGAATGAAGAATAAACTGAGCATGTAAACATTATGTTTTTTTTAATGTTTGTAGAAAAAAGTTAGTGTACAAATAACTTCTGTGTTATTCATTTATTTTTATTCCTGCTTATATTAAGCTGTTTGAGAGAAACGATTAAACCTAATCTGAGACATGTACATGGAAGATGTTATTCATTGTAGCATCAAATATAATTTTTTTTCTGATGGTCGTACACAAAGCCTTTATACGTACAAATAACTGTAAGCTGTGATGATATAAGAACTTTAAATATATTTACGTACATTCTTAGTATAGACATTGACATAGTTTTATGTGAAAATAAGAATGTCATTTAAAAAAGGAATATGACAACTTTGTCGAAATTATTTTGTTTTTCGGCGAATAAGTATTATGTGATTAAGGGTGGAAAGGTCCTAGGAGAATTTTATATAAACTGTATTAATTATTACGAGATACTTAGAACGCAAATAAAAAAAACTGATTTCCTCGTAGTTACCGATGGTAGGTTTGAATATGTATATACAGGCAGCTGCACGACCTCGGTAAAAGCTCAAGTGTTATTCGTTCTCGGAAGGAGTCAGTTTGGCAGTAGTCTGGGTGTATGAATTCTTATCTGCTTGAATATGATACAAGCCTCTGATGGTGTGAAATCTAGTACTGAGAATGTATATATGTACAGCTTATTTGATTATCCTATCATTAGTTGGTAAATGTGGAAAGACGTTTTAGAGATAACTGAATGTATCTAAAGAGTACACGTACGAAAGGACTGCCCTCCGAACTGCTACGATATGATTGATGTGGTACATTTATTAAAAGCAATAATTTGAATATGCATTATAAGATATGTAAAGGCTGTGTTATATTGTCTTGATGGTATGGTTGAAATGTTTTGGTAGGTATGGTGGGTGGTAGGTCGTTGGTATTAATGGTAGAAAGTCTCTCTCTTAACACGGTCGTGTCTGTTTTTTTTTGTATGACTTTTTCATATCATATGGTTGACAAGTATTGGGTTCTAATTTTTTTTCGCAGGAATGTCTGGTTGGTTTATTCTAATAGTATAGCCAAAGCGTATTGTCAGATGAAATTATCTGTTGGTATGGTCTATTAGTATTGTTACCGAAATATTTGGTTGAAATATTTTGGTTCGATTGTTGATATAACTTGCTATTTGTTTGCTGGTATTACATGATTATTATAAGGGTTTTCCAAATGA
Organism: Clitarchus hookeri; assembly: GCA_002778355.1. Lineage (NCBI taxonomy): Eukaryota > Metazoa > Arthropoda > Insecta > Phasmatodea > Phasmatidae > Clitarchus > Clitarchus hookeri. The sequence goes on from NQII01000764.1 coordinate 320,210, forward strand.
GTGGTGTGATGTGTCCGGTAAGTGTTGATGGGTAGAATGTTTTCGACTGGAACATTTGAATTGCTGGTCTTTTGGTATGACCTATTAATATGACATTTTTAAAAACGTTGCACAACTTCTGTATTTTAGAAATTATAATTTATAAAAGTGGAGTAGTTAACTGACTGAAACGGCAATAGCATCGAAGGTGGTACTACACTCAGTGAGAATTGAGCCAAAGGCAGAGAAAACAGTGAAAATTGAGCGACTGATAATCAGTGCCATATAACTAAGTAATATGGTGGCTGAATTTCAACGATTTGATTGTGATTCCCAATTAATGTCAAGAATTCCACTGCCACAAGTCACTTGTTCTCAGTTCATTTCCTTGATTTGCCAGTCGGCAGTAGCTTATCAACTGACTTTCAGTGAATGTTATTTCGCTGATTGAAATCACTGATTCGGGTTTAGTGCGTACCCGACTCACATAATGCTATAAACATAGTCGTAGTGAGTTTGTACTAACAACACTGTCGTATTAGATACCACATCCTCAGTCCATACACAACATCTACTCAGTAACTGTATTACTTCTTATAAACTGCAGGGCATGCTATTTCAATTTTTTTACACATTATAGTTTTTCAAAAATAGGTTCAAATGCGATTATAATCTCAGGCTACCTGCCTGGTCTATATTACTTAGTGCTTAATTTATAATTTGAGAAAATCACTGACGTTATGATGCAAGGTTGTTATTAAACAAAATCCATATTACACATTTAATTTTGTGGGGTTTATTACAGTTGACACTTAAATAACATGATTCCAAATGAAAGTGGCAAGATAATTTCTGCAAATGTATCATGTAAGTAAGGGTTTACAATTTTAGATAATGGTATATTATTTGATGATGACAATTCACAAATAAGTAAAAACTGAAATATTTAATTATGGCAGGGAAAAGAAAACATGGAGACGGGGAAAAATTCTACTCTAATAGTTTCGTTTTATCATGATTTAAGTTACTTTTATGCTAAAACAATTCACATATAACAGTGAAATTTTAAACATACTTAAAAAAAATTATAATCTTAAAGCAGGAACGGTTACTTAATTACCAGAGTCCCACGATGGCGAATATCATAATATAGCCTTCAAGACATCGAATGTAGCTGTGTATGATGTTGAAGGAATAGAAAACACTATTGATAAAGGGTTGGACCCTGGCATCAGTAAATCATCTAGAACTAAGAACTAGTGGGCTCAATCCACTTAGCAAATAGGCGCATACTGATTTCCATCCACCCCACTGCAGAGAATTACAACATAGCTTCGCCTTCAACCGGCATGATGGTGATATAAATTACTGCGACCACAGAAAATCGCTCAGTTGTTAAAACATTCCTGTGCACCGTCAGCACTGAGGAGTTGGCACTGTGCAGTACTACGAGTGTTTGACTTCGCATATGTTTGAAGACTATGCAAACCAGTATGTCGTGTGCGACTACATGCAAACCTTCACCGATTGTTCAATAATTATGTGGAAAACAACGCTGTTACTGTGCCAACACCTTCAGTAAAAGTTGCAATGCACGTTGTCATGAACAGAGCGAATGCTCAAAGAAACCAACCTCCAGAATACTAACATGCTATATGTGCGGTGCAACATCTGGTAGAAGCTATAATTTAAAGATACACATCCGTACCTGTAAAGGCAACACACCTTCGCTTGATTCGAGACAGCATGCATTGAACTTATAGCCGCAAGACAAGGTTATGGCTAGCCTTCCTGCTGATTCGTCGTGTAAACTAACTATGATTCAGGCACCCATAACATTGCCCAGGACTGCATCGTGCTCCAAAACAGTATGTGATGAAGGGAATACGAGTGTTGCAGACATTTACTATGAAGAGTGCGAGTCATACAAATCTTTGGAATTTGTAAACAACAAACATGCACTGTTTACGTATAAAGTGAAAAACGAAGATGTTACAACTAGTCATGACGACGAGAACAAAAATGTAGCTTCCAAAATTTCTGCTGATATCGTGAAAACTATACGGAAATGTACATATTCTAGTGATGATGAAGTGATGACATCTGCAATGCAAAAGCGTAAACATGTTGCTGAAGATAAGGGCTACTTGAAGTTGGGGCAGAATAAACATGGATTCGAACCCAGTATTCTGGCCCAGAGGTATCTTGCAACCTACTCAGCACAGAAGAACATACATGCAGAGATGTATCATGAACCTTCTGCGAAGAAAGTCGTGCGGTCTAGCTGCTTAGTTTCTGGAGACCCCAATGACTTGGTTGATGGACTGCGGATGTTGGTTCCATTACAAAGAATAGGATATATTTCTGTCAGTGAAGAGATGAATTCTATTATCGATGAACTCAGAGTTAGACGATTTATTGATTGATATATTATGTACATGTGTGATTTTTGTTAATTTAATAGCAAGTGCGATGACCTGACGGGGTGTGGCCACGAACAAGTGTGTTTGTTTCAAGTCAAGCGAGGTCTTAAAAGGACAACGAGGTGATTTTCTGTGTAGGAAGCACACGGAAAAATAAAATGTTAGTACTATAGTGAATGCTAGGAATTAAATGGAAAACCTCGGTTATACAAAGGTTTTGTGGTAATATGCGAATCAAAATACTAATATTTTTTACTATAATCTGTATGCAGAGGTTAATTCAGCTGCAGGGTGGTTGAATTGGAATAGTTTCAAAGGAGGCAAAAGTTTTCTGTGAGTGCTATTACTTTCTTTTGTTTTAAAATGTTTTTTATTAAAAAATTATGCGTGTTGCTGTAAATAAAAATTGTGTGTATTGGACAAAGAAAAACCAATAGCAGCAACCATAAACTGAAAAAAATAAATACATTTTCAATAATAAATGGTCTCATGATATCGTCTTCTCGTATGGCCTATGCATTGACATTTTCTGTAACCGATTAAATATATTGCAGAGAAGAAAGGACTTCCTCATAATTTTAATAAAGCAAGCAGAATGGCAGGGCGGGACTGACTTGACGGATTCCTGCGAAGGAACTCATCACTTCCCGTTCGAAAGCCTGAAGAAACTGGAAACCTAATAACCACACTGCCTCAGGCTTCTTCCTCGCACAACAGGTGGAAACTAACATTGAAAAAGCTACCATGTCCACTCCGACGAATGATACAGCAGATTCTATGACCAATACATGCACTTCTATACAGAATAGTCCTACAGTCTCTTTCGAGAGCATTTCGCCTCTGCCTGCAAAAACAAAATCAGTGAACAATGTTGTCAAAGGTAGAAGAAAACAACATTGAGAAATGTTGACTGCTACGTCACAGAAGAAGAATTTGGAAAAAAAGGAAAATAAACAAATAAACGATGAATCAGCACAACGAAAGAAAACAAATGTGGACGCGACGCCAAGAAGATCCAGAAAGAACTTCAAGTGAAACATCTTCAGAATACGACAAAATTGATGAAAAATATATTTGTAACGATGCTGTAAATTATGACGTTTATGTGTGCAACGAGGAATAATGCTCAGTGTGCGGTGAATTTGGTATGGAAAATTAAATGTGGTATAGGTGCACAGTTTGTGGGCTTTGGGCTCATTCTCTCTGCACTGGATGGGAGAGTCCTAAAGGATATACTTGTGACCTATGTTTTCGTAGCATTAGAAAAGAACTGTGAAGAATCAGTTAACTATTCGTGATTCAAAACTTTCTGTTTTTGAATGTATTAGCTACTCCCAACAAATAACCATTTTTTTTTCTATTATTGTACCATGTAAATGATGTTGTCCTGTTCATTATTAATTAATTATGTATTAGTATAGTCACAGTTGCTATCAAAATGGCTGTAAAATGCTTATTCTATCCTAGTTTTAACACTAGATTACATGGCATATTGTGATCGTAATAGCCCCATCTTGTGAATAATTGCCCTATGCTTTGGGTAGTAGCGATCAATGCAGTACATTTAGTTCTTAATTTTTTAATTTTAAGGTTATATTCGGAAACAGTGGGCGACCGTAAAATAAACTAATTTAATGTATGACAAATAAGTGCGGTTTTTTTTTCACTTTCAATATACGTGGTTTTATGACTGAAAAATCGATTTCTGCTTAAGTGGTCATCACCCCCCCCCCCNCCCCCTCGGCTCACCTAAGTATACAGCTTATCTAGTAAGTATAGTATAAAGTATGTAACAATAAGTAATGTAAAATTGTAGCATCTAATAGTTTTGAATCTGTTCTGAAATATTTTTTTTATCATTATTTTTCCGCCCAGTTTAAAAGGGCTCGTACTATGCGGGAGAAAATATGCGAAGAATGTAGAAATTCAGTAAATCCTAGTTCTCAATTGCACTTTCTCAAATGGAGTAGTGGAATGGATGGTTCCCTAATTCTAGCTTCGATTGCCATAAACTTCAAAACGTTGTTAACCATTTCTTGCGTTTGAGAATGCATTTTACTTTCGACAAAATTGGAGGCATTTCTGAAAATAATCTTATGTAATGTCAAAAGTTTGCAGGGGCGTGTTTAATAAATAATGTGAACGTGTGTACACTGCTTCTGTCTCAAGCCCACCGAAGAGACTAAATTTTCACGCAGAATAGTAGCACGAAACTGGTGCACGTGTGCGTTCATCGCACCATCGTATTGCCCCCCCTCCCCCCTTTCCATTCAATAGTTTTTCTCTTTGTAACTCAACACTCCTTTCAACCTGTAAAGGCCATCCAGCCTCGGTGTTACCCTGCGTATAGTGTAGCATTGGTACTAGGAATTGGTAGTTAAAACAGTTTAAATCACGGTAATTTGCATAGTTATCGCAATGATAGTCAAAAAGGTCCTAGAAAAGAATTCCCATGTTATTTGCTGCACGCTTGTTGCTTGAAACGAGACTTGACGGCCGACGCCGATCATGTTAATTCAGTACTTAGACGATCACACTGCTGTCGTGCATTAGATGTTTCACCGGGATTCTTGAAGTTGTTACGGATATATCCCTGAAACGGTTGAAGATGTAAACCACCACCACGTTGAAATTCACTTTAATCATGATAACCTACAATTCTTGCGGCACAAACTTCTCTAAGCGAATCTCTTTATAATTGCCATATAGCGAATACATTTCCCCCCTGCTTCATCTGAGACCACGGCACTAGAAGATCGCGATCTACACAGCCGAGTAGGCCCTACTTCACCAAAACAGAATTGAGTTGGAATACCGGAATTTAGTATGAGGACGCGCACACAACATTTTGGTGAGAAAAAGGAAGAGAGGGGGAGGGAGAGAGAGAAAGCTGTGTGTGTTGAAAAAAAGGAGGGGGGTGGGGCGAGGGGTAAACATTGACCACGGCGAATGGAAATAAATACGCCCGCATACGTCGTGGCCAGAGGCGATCTCCTATAATTCGACTGGTTGCCGACATGCTGGTATCCAGCACCCAATACCCGCGGACTGCAGGATTTCCTCTCCGGCCGCCTTTCGCCCAATTCAATTGAGCTTTTTGTTTTAAAATAATTTCCCCCACGCAGGATGCTGCTGCGCGCTCGGGAATAGGAAGATTACGTTTCGATCTTTGACTGGGCTCGAAGAAAGGAAAGGAGCGTCCCTCCAAAACAATCACCGGACTTTAAAAAACGAGTACGCGAAATTTCTCCCGAGAGAAATTTCTTTCCTGAGGGCAAAAGGAAGGGGAGAAAGACAAGATAAGCCCAGGACGGCTATAATGGAACTGCGATGTGGTGAAAACAGAACACCGAAGAGAAGGACTGGCATGCAAGTGGCGAATCTTTTTTATAACGCCATCTTTATTCTGACACTGCAGTTTCCACCGTAACGTTGAGAACACCATTTGAATCCAGGCTAGATTGCAATCTAACACCTCAAAAGAAATGAAGTTAAAGTAAGACGGCATCTGTATCACAAATAACTAATGCGAAGAGTACAATTTGATATTAGTCTTTGTCTGTAATATTAATTGTCGATAGTACAGGCAGTGTGCAGCCAAGTACGGTATACGGAATGTCATAGTCCGTCTCCTAAATAATAATAACAAAAACGTTTTCCACAAAACATATAACGGTATCTGCATGCATGCGTGCATGTTTATAGGTGCGTGAGTGAAGAGATCTCGGCGGCTCTTAACATCGAGGTCTTGAGAGCCGATGAGGGCGAAGCGAGGTGCGTTTGGAGCAGCGCCGGAATGAAAGGGTGAGGAAATGGGAGATCCCCGAGAAAACCCGTCGACCAGCGGAAACGTCCGGCACGATTGTCATATGCGAAAATCCGGGGCATGTTTGTGGGGTATATATGAATATAGGCTGTTCACGGTAAAGTGAGCACTTTTGAGGATATAGTTACTTTTTATTTCAGCCATATTTATCCCGTAACTATCCTTTTTAAATAAATATTGCCATATAAGTAATAAACAGTGCGTAGATTCCACTGCACTCGGAAATTAACGTCTATGGCTAAAATAAAATATATTTATTGACCATTATTCCAAATGAGAGGGCTTTCAAAAGTTCTCAATTCACCGTGAATAGCCTATACATATATAAACACAGTACACGTGAATGAATTCTACTCGTTAGGCTATATAAGATTATTATAAATAATTTACAACTGCAGCAACGTTTAAGTGCCCATAAACATGGAGACTATCTATGCTAAGGGCGTTGCCTACCAAGCCTGCAGTCACGGAGTACAAATGGGGAATCCTTCTCAATACATCAATTTTAACGATAACTGTTTCAAATAAAAAGTATTTATTGTGACATTTTTTTAAAGAACACCGGCACGTTAATGAATTTTGCAATTGTTTCAGTTTAGTACTTTTTTTTCTAAAATGTATCATTAATTTATATTTTACAAAAAATAATACATGTTTTAACGTGGTAGCGTTTACTGAGAAAGTCGCGTTTGATAGTTTTTTATTTGAAACAATTATATTTAAAATGGATGCAATGAGAAGGCATTTCTTTAACATTTATTCCCCATTTAAACTCCGTGGCTGCAGGCACGGCAGGCCGAGCTGTTAAGTAAAGACGTCGACAGCTCAGAGCGAAGTACAGATGGAACATAACCTCTGGAGCTGCCAAGGTAGTTGTGGCGGACTGGCGACGCTTAAAAAACCGGTAATATAGCAAATAGATTTCCTCATAAGAAAAACTTTAGTTTTAATTTTATTTATTTATTTCAAGCCTTCCTATGCTTTATTAGAAAATACATTCTTGGTTATAGGGTTTGTCATGAGCTATATATGATATGAATTGTACAACATTTATCCTACTAGCCTAACTTTAACATAAAGTATTTCAGTCCGTACACTTCTTCTGCATATTATTACACGGCGATGCACTTTACAAAGTTTTACATTGCATTATTTTACAAAGTAAATTTTTTACATTAGGAATATAAATACCACAAAATAACTACTTTTATATTTGTGAAAGTTGAATGGCAGTGCTCTGTACAATTTATCGATGCTATAAATGTTAATAAATGCTATAGAACATGAAGTAAATGCTATAAACTGCACGCATAAATGCTGTTTTCCACAGTATATACCTGTTAGTTACACTGCTGGCGCCTCTGGAACCAACAAACAGCAAGGATGACCAGTGAGTGAGCTTTGGCCATATAGCATAAGTAAATGACAAGTTTTCTTGTGACAGAAATCAAATACTTACGAAGGAATTATTTCGACGAGCAGTTGAATTTGCATGAAGAACAAATGAACAAGAAATGCAACAGGACTGCAACTAAAGTGATGGAGGGAGATTGAATGCTTTTCCATGCACTACTCCTGAATAATGCTAAACAAGCAAATCGGCAGGAACTGAAAAGGTAAATGGTGAAATGATGTATTCACGAAACGTTATGGTAAGAAGTGGATGTACAAGCTTTTTCCTCCAAGGTCTGAAAAGTAAGGTACCAAACAAAAGGAAAAATGTATCATCAGTTATTTTTTAATAGCAGAGATATAAGTCAATGCTACAACTACACCAATATGAGCTTTAATATCTCAAGCGCGCAGACTGTATCAAAAGACCACAGACTAAGACCATTTATATAAATATAAAAGAGGAAACTAATCCAGGAAGTGGTGATTTAATAAATAAATAATTTCTGTAATCTAATATTTCGTAATTTTACTGAACTCATCAAGTAATATTATCATATTATTGGGCCGGCAAGTAATTTGAATTAAGACAACCAGACCAACATCGCAAAAGTACTTACATACAAATTTATTAACATCCTTATTTCATATTCTCAAAAGTCGATGTTATAGAGTGCGGGAATCAAATTTCACGAACAGCACATAAATTAAATTAGAATTTTATGTCTGCCGCCACGACATGGAACGAAAATAAAGATACACGAATATGCTGAAGCCAAAGACCTTACACAGACATAAGAAATTACCGAGAACTTAAAACAACAAACTTACACTCGAACGGAATACAAAATTCTTCAAATATTCCTTGCAGATAACTGCATGCGATTTGAGGATGATTGTACTGCGTTGTTTGGCCATTTTTGAAAAGTGAATGCTCACAGCAGTTAAATAAAAAACGAAAGTTGGTAGCGAATATGTGGATATTGGACTTAAAATGCATTACAGGGATTGAGTAGGCCTAGTTGTTATAATTTAAAAATTAATACGGTCTATACATACTTAGATTGAATTAATTATACGATGGGATATATTCGAAATATATGTGTCATCCAATGTAAATCGATACCTCACTCGTTAATTGGCAAGTTTCAAATTAAGCAAAAAATCAAATTAATTTTAAAAGAAATTCTGTACATCAGCGTGAAAATATATTTCTATCTTAAATGCCACCTACAAAATCAAATTTATGGTTATAACAGTGGTGAATTTATATCCAAATTACAAGCATCGTGCAAATTATGTCAATATTTAATACAAAACAACGATCGTCAGAATTAAGATATTTAAAAATTAACACATTTTAACTTTAAAAAAATTGCAGAATGGTGGTTATTCCCTCGAATTATCTTCGATCTGCCACTATATTTGCGATTCCCCAACAACTCCTCGCAATCACTTGCTGAGGGAATAGTTTTATACTTTTTTTTTGCAACTGGGTGACATCTCTGACAAAATTAAGATAGTTTAAGGAGGTTCTAAGAACCTTTAACGATTTTTTGTAGTATTTTGAGAAACTCATTTATTGATAACATAGCGGATAGGAAACAAAATGGTAGAAGGCCAAGGTCAACTACTATGGCGGCCATTACATACCATAGCCTATACCATCTGAGTTATAACTATAGCTATTTGTCTCCACTAACAAGATCCAAACTGAAGAGAAGTTTCGCAAAGTTGCTTGATACCTAATACGAGGTAGGACAATACCACTGCAAAAACCGAATACCAAACTTCTACACACCAATTTTGACGTACAGATGCAAACCATGAATCACGATAAAGTGAAATGAGAACATAACTCAAGCAGCTTTGCTTGAAACAATAGTTGGCAAGACAAATGAAAAACGAGACAATGTTCCGATGAGTGGGGCGTGGGGTGGGGAAAGAGTTACTTAGAATGTAACTAGACTTTCTACATTATATAAGAGTACGTTGACTTTACAACAGAATCTATACAAAGCCACGCAACGAAAAAGGAAAGTATTTTAAAAATACAATACGTTATTCCCCGTAAAAATAACGTAATCGATTCCCTATCCCGACTTACTAACTACTACACGCGGCACTGATAACTGACGAAGCTCGCCTCTCTTGACAGTTTTACTTTGTGCACAATGGACGGAACAAAATGTTCTACTGCCGGAAATAGTTCCCGACGATGCTGTTTACCTCTGTCCAGAAGCCAAACGGTGTCAGGCAACATGTAACTTTACCTTCTGCAGACTAAGCTAACGCAACGTCGCCTCTCGCGAAAGACGCCGTGCTGGTGAGCGATAACTCGAGAAGCAGAGCGACGTCCCTCCGCACTGCAGCCAGGCTAGGATACACCGCCACCCTTGAAGAACACGCACACCAACAATACACGCAGGAGCGCGAAAAATCCTGCCGACATCAGTCACTACGCTATATCGTTGGCAACAAGTTTTCTCATAATTTGTAAGTTTTATCTATTGCCACCTGTTTTCCTATGTTTGTGCTATAGTCCTATATATCGCAAGTCGCCAAAAATACACGTTAATTTTGACATAATTGCAAGGTTGGAGATAAAAGTATATAACACCACTTTAATTTTAATGGTAGAAATATAATAATCTTTATTTCTATTGTAAGGTATTAAATGTATTACAGATCTTGTAACAAACATTATGTGCATTGTAAGAGTGCACAAGAAAGTTGGTAACATAAAAACAACTACGACATAAAAAATAATTTATTTTAAATGTTGAGTTAAATTATTACTGAACAATTTGTCTTGTTTGTAGACATCCATCCTAAGAAAGTACAATAAAATAATTTACTATAGGGAGCCAGTTTAGTTTTCTAGAACACTGTTGTGAACACACACAATGTGTATCCAGTTTGGTTCGATAACAACATACGAAAAGTAGGTTTTTTTTTAAAACATATGCATTTAACGCACAAAATTTCACATAACACAAGAATAGCTTACAGTTAATACACATATCACAATTTAAAAAATAAACAAATTTGTACTACAATTTTTATGTCATAGTACCAATAGCACCAGTCCATTCACAAACCACATTAGGTTATTTAGGCGCACTTCCTTGTAAATGGGTTATAATTTTTTCATGGTTAANTAAAACATATGCATTTAACGCACAAAATTTCACATAACACAAGAATAGCTTACAGTTAATACACATATCACAATTTAAAAAATAAACAAATTTGTACTACAATTTTTATGTCATAGTACCAGTCCATTCACAAACCACATTAGGTTATTTAGGCGCACTTCCTTGTAAATGGGTTATAATTTTTTCATGGTTAATTTTACCTTAAGTATTCAGTAAACCAACTCCATACTTTAAATCCTTCAGATTTAAAAAATCCCCCCGTTCCAGCTAGATGTGCATGTGCGGATTCTTGTACTTCTCCACGATTTTGGTTTTTACTAAGTAAATTGTGCAAGCAACAAGATACTTTAACAATCAGATTTACAGTTTCTGGCGTGACAAAAATGAGTGTAAAGAAAATAATGAATTGCGAACATATAATACCAAATGCATTCTCGGAGACCCTTCTAACTTTCGAAGAGTGAGTGAGTGAAGAGATTTAAGCGGCTATTAACATCGATGTCTTCAGAGCCGATGAGTGTGAAGAGAGGTGAGTATGGAAAGAAAGGGCGGGGGAAACGGTAGATCTCCGAGAAAACCCGCCGACCAGCGGCATTGTCCGGCACGATTCCCACATGCAAAAATCCAGGAGTGACCCCGCCGGGAATCGAACCCGGTTCGCCTAGGTTGGAGGTCACTCTTTCGGCAGATGATAAGTAAAGTTTATTTTATCTGGGTTTTCCCGCAGTGTGTAGGAAAACACTTCTCCGCAGCGGAATATAGCACGCAGCTAAGAAAACGCGCCTTTACGTGGTGTGTGTAGTAGCCTGATCGCATCATGGCGAATAGGCCTCGATTACTGGTTTTCGCACTTGGGAAAGGTGGTAGACGTTGCCCTTGGCCGTGGAGATTCTAAGCGTTCCTGGCACCATCAGCGCTGTCTCGTTATATACAGACGGGTTCTGCGTCTCTTACAAATAGCCGCTTGTTGCAGAAAAATTCTCTCGACGTCTCACTCTTAATTCGTTTACCGGCAAAAAAAAATTCAAGATGGCTGTCTTTCAAAGAAAATAATACTAGTTAATTATTTACAGCCATCGCTAATGGTTATTTATCATGTTGTTGCAGTATATATAACAGATTTGGCTGGATAAATTTATCTGATATTAAAATGTTATGTTAATGGTAGACCTTCGATGCTCTGCATACCTCTCGATACGACGAAATAAAATTCACCTATCGCGATGGGTCTGCGGATTGGATGTTATTTATTAAAGAGTAGGCAACCTCTGCGTCGACAATATGACTGCTGATTAGACTTGCTCGTAGTGTATCACTCCTGCTAACTCAGAGCTAACGCTGCCGGAACACAAATTAGCATGTTTACGTATGTTAGTTTAAATGTGTTCAGATACACGATAAAAATAAGAACCAGCAAATTACATAGGAGCATTTATGTATAATACAGTTACAAGACGCCAGAGGGGCGTATCCGAGTTCATGAGGAATGGAGGTCTACATAAAAATAAAATAACTATAAGTTATTTTAATTTAATCACACAGCTATTATTTACAGCATTTATCCACCCATCTCCACTAATACCCTATTTATTTCTCAGTGAGTGCAATAGTTACTGTCTATCTCAACTCTAATTAAAGTGCTTGTCAATGTCTCTGTTTGGATATAATCAATTAACTCAAATTCATCATTAACACATGTTCAGTCTGTCTGTTGCCAATATTTGAAATGTATTTTACACTCACCCATGCAGTTCAATATCCCCGCCTGCTAGTCGCACACTGCACCGATGATCGCAGTCGCAGATTTTATTCCTACTGGTCACTTCCGTCGCTACTCGTTGCTCTTCTGGCTCGTCGTCTATCGCTTAAGGTCGCGCAATCGCTAAAACCTCGACTCTCGCAAAACTCCCCGCTCGGAGGCTCGTACCCCGTACCCCGAGTCACGCTCGGAGAGACTAAGTCATTAAACCAAAATATCCCTTCAGGCAAACACAAATTCAATCTGCTGAGGGTCAGGAGCGTGCGAGCAGCAAAAGGCTTATCAAGACGGCATGCGGAAGAATGCGCGGTGGGACGCCTTTATAACTTACGACCCTGGTAGGATTATCGCTCGCCTACCTAACATTCGGTAGTGACTCGCCGCCCGCTATCACATCACTACTCTGTCCTCTTCCGCTCGCTCGCGTGAGACAGATCAAAGGAGCGAAAGCGTAACAACACGTTTATATTCGGCGAATTGTCGCCACACATAACCTTTCCGAAGATAAACATTAACATATAACTGCAATAGTTCCCAGTCCACGTGGTGGTCCTCTCTTCAGGTAGGGTCGACATAGATAAGAGGACGCTGGTGAGCCAGCTGCCTTACTGCAGTACACACACGTGTCGTTCCGGATAACCCGGAGAGTGTCTGAGGTGAGGATGGAGCAGCGGCGGAATGAAGATGGAGGAAACGGGAGTACACTGAGGAACCCTCCACAGGATCAGCCTATCACCGTGCTGGAAGTTCCCACCGCCGGGGTCGATGGCAGCCTTGTGAATAAGCACTGAGACCCGTATTAATAGTCGCCTTTTCAGCACTTGAGACTACTTACGAGGATAGATATTTAACAAATTTATATTGAGATAACTTTTTAGACTCGTGCATAAATATCTCTCAGCTGAGTTTTTTTTCACAATTTCCTGATCTCAGACTAGTTTTTACGATTCTATATTATACTCTTGAGACTACCGATTATTAATAGTCGACAAAAATTTCGTTTCACGTAAATTATGTCCGCAGATAACTAGAGATTCGAATTTGTGCACTATTTTAGGTTATATTTAACATATTTCATTACAGTTAAACACAAAAATGTATTTGTCTAGTATTGTATGAAAACCATTTTGATTTTTACGATGGCAATGAGAATGGCAATAGTTATTACAAAATACCTATTCGCCGACTGATACAGCAGCGTATTTGCGACACAGCATTCCATATATAATGCATAGCGGTAATTCTTGAAATGTTCTGTGTTTGGTTGGAAGCATAGTTTACGACAATGCTGGTTCGATAATTATTTTTAATACCAATATTTTGGAAGGAAACGATTTGAATGTTTTTGCAATTTTTGTTATCCAATTCCAAAGTAAATTTGATACTTTGTGATGCATATCGATAAATATTCTAATTAAGTTCATTTTGCAAACTAATTAAATAAGATTTAAAGCACAAAGTTACTGATATGCCTAGTAAGACTACTTTCCCCAACATGGATGCAATTAATTTTTATATAAGCTCTTAAACGCTAAGATGGTAGGTAAGACTTGACTTCTCTTTGAAAGCAATAACATAAGAAATGAAACTAGAAACGTATGCAACATTAGTGAGACAATTACAAATACAAACGTGCCTTATCCAGGACTTGAACCCAGGAAACCTAGTACAATAAGCTAGCGTGCAATGAAATGCTTTATAGAGGTTGGATTCAGATCATCCACTTCGGATTTAATCATAGCCCAGTCATATTAGGTAAAAAAAGGGGTCAACCTCGGAATGAAAGATAATAAGCTGTAAATTGGTATAAGCCTTTGTTTTGTCGTTCTTAATGTTGTCTCAAAAGTCACCAATGTTATCGTGTCCGCGTCTTAAGATATTGAAGGTCAAAGGTCATAAAAATCGGTTTTTCGCGAATATCTCGCTTTTTATTGCTTAAATAAGATTTGCACTTATTATAAAAGTTGTAGAATATAAAATTCTCTACAACTTCTGTTTGAACTTTTTTTTCATACGATCAACCGTTTCTGCGGTTTATGGGTCTATCATACAAAATGGCAGAGAAATAAGAATCTGTATAGACATATTTGATGGTTGCAATAGGAACTGCCGGCATACAAACTTAAGTTGGAATTTGTTTCGTTCATAAAATATACTGAGCTACACTATTTATAAGGCCACCATTTTGAAAATAAGTGCCTGACCTACTTAAAACATCAGTTTAAACCACCAGCTGCAGTTCTATTTGTTTGCCAAATTTGGTAGGAATCTGTCAATTGTTTCCCGAGATATGACAAAAACGTTATTTACTCGCATGTGGCTATCTTACAAAATGGAGGACAAAGATGCTCCGTGTAGATACAGTTGATAGCTGTAATACCTACTGGCAGCATACAAAGTTAAGTTTAAATTGATTACATGGTTTCGACGATATAGCATTCTAAGCATAAAATAACTATACAGCCACCATTTTGAAAATAACTGTCTGACATACTTAAAAAATACCGTTTAACGTCATCTGCCTCAAAACTACTTGTTTGCAAAATTCTATAGGAATCGATGTATTGTTTCCTGAGATATGACACAAAAACTTTACTTATTCGTATGGCGCTATCGTACAAAATCGCGGAAAAAAGATTATAGGTGTCGGTGCAGTTTATAGTTGTAATATATACTGCCAGCATATAATGATACGTTGGAAATGATTACATGATTTCCACAATATAGTATTTAATGTTAAAATAACACAAATGTCCGCCATTTTGAAAATAAATGTATGTTCTACTTAAAACATACAATTTTACATCGTCTGCTGCAGTACTGTCTGTTTGGAAAATTTGATAGTAATTGGTCAATTGTTCCCGATATAACTTTATTTATTCGTATGTGTTGTCCTACAAAATGTCGAGAACATATGTTCTGTGCAGATACAGTTGATGCATGTAATATCTACTGCCAAAATACAAAGTTATGTAGAGATTTTTTACATAATTTCTACGATGTAGCATTCTAAGCTTAAATGGCTATATGGCCGCAATTTTGAAAATAAGTGTTTGGCATACTTAAAACATGTTACTTCATCATCTCCATCAGTGCTACTTGTTTGCCAATTTTGGTAGGAATCGGTAATTTTTTTTATCGATATATTACATAACTTTATCCACATACCACTATCTTCCAACATGGCCGAAAAAAGTCATTACGTGTTGGTGTATATGATGCATCTAACAGATACTTACAGTATACAAAATTGGGTAGAAATTGTTTACATGGTATGGCAGATATACTAAATCAAAGAAATGTGTGTGGCAGCCATTTTGAAAGTAAGTACATAATAAAGTTTGATCACTTGCGTTTACTTGGCCTATCATAATATTACCTATCTGCTAAATTGGGCTAGAATTGGTTTAATTGTTTTCGAGATATAACATTATATATTTATTTAATTTGGTGCTATTTTCCAAAATGGCGTACTAAAGACAATATCCATCTCAAAATTTAATAACTACACGATGCTCTGCCAGCACACAAAATTTGGTTTAAGTCGGTTGAATGGTTCCCGAGATATGACATCACCTAACATTTTAATAATACCCGCCATTTGAAAGTAAGTGCCCGACGTGGTCTTGAACTATAAAAGTCAGGTGTCTTTACTAAGTACTATATGTGTACCAAGTTTGGTGAAATTCTGTCAACGCGTTCAAAAATTGAAAGGGGACACAGACACATACCTACACACGCAGATATAGAGAGAAAAGTGATCTAATAAACCTTTATTGCCTTCNCACATACAAACCTACACACGCAGATATAGAGAGAAAAGTGATCTAATAAACCTTTATTGCCTTCGGAAAGTACGTTAAAAACAATATTTACATTTTTATTGCAGATACAAAACTTGTATTACGGTATAGTAGGTATTACGTCAATGTACGCTGATATTCACGCAACTGTAGTTATAAAACTTTTCAAACAGCAGACCTTGTGAAGCTAACAGTGAAATCTGCTCTTTCCGATCAGAAATTATGAAGATCTTCATTCTATGAACAACCTCCCACCAATTAAAAATTAATAGGGGTGGGGACTCTCTAACTGAATGTGACTTTTTGCCTTCAGGTACTATGTAATTTAAGTGTCGTCTTTTTGAGCAGTATATCCTAACCAACAAAAACGACCGTCTTTTTGCAGGCGGCTAAGATCCGCCGTTTCCATTTAAAACACACGTAGAATTTCTAGTCACAGCAATACATTGCCTGGCAAGTAAGCAATATTTCATACTCACGCGGAGTCGGCCCCTACAAGTCTATAGCAACTTTAACTGCACAAAATATATCCTCTTAATACTTATGCAATACATTGACAACTGTATGATAAGCGTACGTTGTAACATGCCTGCTCACTGCGATTTCGCTTAAAAAGCATAAAGGTTCAAATAAGACAGCAATGACCAAACAATTGTAGAGTGCAATTACTTAGCACGATCGATGTGCCTGTTTTCCTTGTGTTGGTCAATGTGCCTATTTGACTTAAGCGTTGGCCAATCAACGTCCCATAATGAAGAGTTACGTGGTTTGGGTACGACTGCTGGTACACGTGACGTGCTCTCAGGTCGATGCAGCAAGCCGCGCGTGCCGTACATCAAATGCATGTACGCTAATCCCCCNCGCCAATGCGGCCCCACACACTTATGTAAGCCCGGCACACACATCTCTTGACGCGTTTCACTTGTGGTTTTCGAGAATTGTCGAGTCGACCCACTACCGGTCGCCTACGAAATGTTTACGTCTGCGTGCATGAAGTATTGCTCACAGGCTAGGTACGGTAACGCTGCCGCTGAAAACTTGGCGTGTGTTAAACAGAAACTGTGGATGGGTCCTAGGCACTTGCGACAAGAGAGACATTTTTGTTGATTAGTATGTTCAATATGATAACACTTAAATTACATACAATTTGAAGGTGAAAAAAGTGAATGCATTTAGAGGGTGGGTATCCCTATTAATTTTATATTGGTAAGAGGTATTAACACCAGGTTGTTCACAAAGTGAAGATCCCGACAGCACCAAACACTATCCAGAGAAGTATAATCAACTCCAAGTCGCTTATGATATTTTGTAAAAATAACATGCCTAAATTCGATTTTCAAGGGCGTATATTTTCCATTTGGAATTGAGCTAAGCTATAAGTTGCATCACATATGTCTACCTCATTTTCCAAGTGGGATCACCTGAAATATTTCGGGCGAGTTTCCGAGCAGCCTGTATATCTTACATTCTAATTATCACTTTAGAGAATACTGAAACTAATATCAACTAAGTATATTTCAAGAAGTGGCTATTAATCCACGCGAATTTCAAGACTAGAAGCTCATCTCGAGACTGTATCACCTGATACGATCTCAAGACGAGTAACGACTAATGATACGACCCTGAATTGAGCGCCGCTCCACATCTTATATGTTAACATTGTTTTCTCAAAGATCGAAGTCATAAAATGACAACGTAAAAACAAAGAAAAGAACGTTGTCGGTACATGCAATAAATGACTCCTAGTCGCTAACTAGAGAGCGGAGTCATGTCTTCACGAAGCGCTATCCCTTGAGAACGCCGAGAACTAATAAAACTCCCAACGTGTGAACAATTTCGTCTCCTATGCTGCCTTAACGCAGAAGTGGAGTGGATATTCTTACACCACAGTAACCAACAATGCATCAGTTCGGTAAATACAGAACTTAAGACTACTTAAAACTACCACAACTGTCAGATATAAGCGATCCATACTGTAAAAGAACCTTTATGTAGTACAAAACCTTAAAAATAGCCTGTTAAAATATACATATTTTAAGAGAAAATTAATTAATAGAAGCCTTGTTTAATTTAATTTTGGCGCACTTCTCTTTTGGATGCTTTCAAAAGCACACTGTGCGAAAAAAAATTGTGTTAAGCTGGACAATCAGAATAATTATTTTGTTTGTACGTAAGGAAACAAATTTTGTGATTGTTATAAATGTACATTGCTATTAATTTTTGTGATATACTATAGTACTTATTTTTCGAACATTATTAACTTCACTCTAAATTATTTTAATTTTTCACTTGACAGCTGACTGTCTTGCACATCAAGATGCCGAAATTGTAGCAAGGAAATTATTTATATTATTTAAGTAAATGACACAATTTTATAAATACACACATCCTTATCTCATACATATCTAAAATCGCATATGTCTAACATAATTGATGTTTTCTGTAGGAGTTTGTAGCAGATATACGTTTATTCTATTGGTGTATTGTTGGTTGTGAGAAAGTCAACTCTACTTCTTTCTTAAAAGCAATTGAGTTTTTTTTGTAAGCAGGATGCGTTCAGTGTGTACTCATTGCACGCCATGCTTTTCCCAGAAACACGAACGATTTTTGCTAAAATATTTTACGTTATCATTCGTGGAAAATGTAAAAATTTTCTATCCATGACAAACGTAATTAAAAAAACACACGACTTGCAAAAATTGTGCCATTTTCATTTTACAAAAAGGTCAATAAGAATATCAACATTTAGATTTACATACAATCTCACCGAAGTTACTATCTTTTTACATGCTTTATCTGTTTTAGTTGCTAAATATACAGATACATGTTATCTTAAAATTAATTACAAAACCTTTCAACTTCCTTAGTTTTGCGTCTAATAAATGGAGTGATTTTTTTAAAAAAGAAAAACAACGAAAGCTGAAATTGTGACCAAAGACTATGCAGAAACATAATTGTATCCTTCTTGGCGGGCATTAAAATGACACGTAATGTGTACAAATTGAACACATTGCAGGTCGCGACCTCGCACAAATGCGCACGACAGTGAAGTGCAAGTAGTACGCAGTAAGGAAAGGAGACGGCGAATGGTAGAGATTGCGGGGGCGGACGCCAGGACACGCACGCACGCCTGTGTGGCGACGAGCCAAGCGGCAGTCACGCCCGCCCGCCCAGCTCTTTGTTTGCGAGCGACGTCCGCCGGAAGTGACTGCCGCTCGCGCGTCCAAACATGGCCGCCGGCCGTGCCAGCCCGCACACGACACTGCACCCCCGTCCCCCTGCCGCTACAAGCAGCCCACATGTTGCATCTCCTCTCCTCTTACTTCGCTATTTCACTGACATCTTACTTTAGTTTTAAATCATACAGTATTTACAAAGCAATACTCTCAAAAATGTAAAATATTATATCAACACATAGAATAACATGTATGTATCTAGAACATTTGTTTCCATGTTCTTTGTTTTGTCATCCGAAATCTCTTTTTGAGTAAATAACATCAAAAAAAATCCTAGCCACATAATAGTGACATTAGTCATTTTTAAACTACGATTATAGTCTATTCGTGGTTATTTCCCACTTTCCAAGAGTCCGGCTGAAGTTGTATTTTCGGACTACTGGCTACTTACTTTCGCTACTTGTAAACAAAACGTAGAGGCCACTCCGCACCTCTACATTGGACAGACAAACAAAATTAATATATTATACATAAAAGTAAAATGTGTTTCTAACATTACGTTCCCGAAAACCAACATAAATGACAATAAGAAACTTTTACTTTACAAATAATTAGAAAATTCATATTAGTATTATTTTACGTAACAGCTATTTCTTACTAACCATTACCAGCATACGCTTCACACACACTCACACACGCACGCACACGGGGATAATAACTACGAAATAAATACTTCAATTTATAAATAAAATATAACTGAATATTTGATTTAGCCAAAAAGGAATGTAACGGGAACATAAAACGCTCGTGACATGTTATTTAATAAAGATGTTATACACGGGGTAATTTTTTAAAATGTTTTTATTCGCACGGTGTTAAGATTACGTGAATAGGCTATAATTGATACTGTATGTACCTACTTACGAAGCACCGTCGATAGTTTTGTGCACAGTGCAACTATTTTATCTTGGAAAATCCCAACTGTGCACCGTTCAATAATAACAGTTGGAACAACAACGGCTAGAAACAAATAAAAAAAGAAACTTATTTTATGCATAGAAAAATGTCCGGGATTTATATTTTATGTAAAAGGACATGTTCATTCCAGTTTTATAAACGCTAATAAAAGGCGAGTGGTACCTAAACAACACCCACACTTAGGGGCTTACATCCAATATATTGATAAGGAGCGTGTATGTTTATTATATGTATAACATAACTAGTTTTCTGTACGCAACTTCGCCCTACTGTACAACAAGCAGCTATTATTTATTTTTGCCGAAGGACCTCTTCGTAGATCACATTATTGGTTCTGCCACAGGTGTGGGATCAACAGTTGCTTGGTGAGCTTACTCTAGAGCAGGCCACGTAGAATTGCCCATGTTAGAAGCAGTTCTCCTTCAAATATCTCCCTTCTGCCTTTATATTCTGACCATGGACCTCACTTATAGTCATAGCGAAACAGATCTGGAGGCGGAATCGTAGTCTCTCAAATTCTAAAGGATATTCAACTGGAACGAAGAGTATGCGCGTTATGAAACCTTTTTTGCCCCCGTGCATATACAGCGAAGACTGCAGTCTCGATTACACATTTATGCCAAAACTTTACTTTGAGTCCGGTGCTATTGCAGCGTTTTTGGCAGAAACGTTAATGGAGCCCCAAACTTCAGGAAAAACTTGTGTGGTCATAGGCCAGGAGGACAGATGCTGTTGATGAAATCCTCAGGGTAATTGACTGCATTATCCATTTTTACAAGCCTGTCCACATATCTGTACTCCATTTCTAACCTTTCGAAC
Source organism: Clitarchus hookeri (assembly GCA_002778355.1). Taxonomy (NCBI): domain Eukaryota; kingdom Metazoa; phylum Arthropoda; class Insecta; order Phasmatodea; family Phasmatidae; genus Clitarchus; species Clitarchus hookeri. Next base: position 341,526 of record NQII01000764.1, read on the forward strand.
AACTTATGTTAACGATTTATTGTATTGTTATATTGTTAACGTATCTCAATCAACGTAATATGCTCTTATATGGAAATAATTTACTTCTAAAATCGATTTACTTCCAAAATATATACTAAAGAATTGTGATTTGTCTTATGAGCATTGTCGTCTTCTGAGCATGTTGTAATGCTACTAGAATATATTTAAGTCACGTTTAATATTATTGTAGTAAATAAAAGCTCAGTTTTTTTTTATGCCTCGTAGTTGTTATAACATGCGATTTTGACAGTTCTCTAGGTGATTTGAAAATTTACAGTTCTGACAGTGTTTGCAAGATATCAATTAAATGTTGCAACACAAAGATGGTTATCATGCAGATGGAATTTGCACTATATCACAATTCATTCTGCATCGAAAATGATGTATGAAATTATTATCCGCTGAATAAAATGTAATATAAACACGTATATAGAACCTCATAAGGAAGTAACATAGAGCGATGAATTTCACTGACGATTTAATTACTGACCCTACCCAGTTGACAACTTTTTTCGGCGACTGTAAGGAAAGTGAAACTTATGTTTCTTTCAGTAAGCGACAAGTTTAATTTCTAGTCATGCTTTTATTTTGTTGATAAGTGCCTACCAAACATATTGGTTTGAAGACTACAGGTGTGGAGACGATGTGATGTAGATAACATATTATCGACATTCGAATATTTTTCACCCTCTTACGAATTTTAATTTTGAAAAATCCTGAATTTTATTTTTAATCATTTGTATACCCAATATTTTAAAGAAAAGAACACATGGGTTACTCAGTTATTGAGGAGACTTCGAAAACATATATTTGCCCTTTCTCGCCCTCTAAGAGGTTAAATTAAAAAAAAATCATAAATTTAATTTTTAGGCATTTATTTAGATGTCCTTGTGGTCCAAAGAGAATAGCGACATCTTATCGCGTTAATGCGCTATTAAGGAGTCGTCGAAAACATAGTTTACCCTTTTTTAAAACCCTCTTAGGGGTTCAATTAAAAAAAACCCTGAAAATATTTTTGGTATTTTGAAGCTAAGAGCACACTGGTATCTCATCGGGTTAATGAGTTATTGATGAGTCCTCGAAAACACATTTAACCCCTTTTCACCCTTTTAGATGTTATATTAAAAAAAAATTAATAAAATTAATTTTCAGAAATGTAAGTTGCATTTTAGAGCAAAGAGCATAACGATATATTTTCGGGTTAACTGCACGAAATCATTTCAGAACGGCGTTACTTTCGACAATGATAGGCAGGGGTTTTAGGAGCAGCTTAGTATTTCCCAACGGGAACAAAAAAATTTGTACAAGTTCTAGTTAAACGGGAATGTCTTCACAATTTACTTAAAACACTACACTACAATACCACTGCAAGATATGTTGTTTTTCCTTCCGTCGACCAATTGGAAAACTATAGACTGTCACGCCTGCTACTTGAAAAATCCCTGAAGTATTTTAAATGCATAAAAAGAGTTTGAAACTTAAACTTATTACTTTTTCTGGCGGATGACTTGCCGGGCAACTACACATACTGCACACTTCGGTAGATCCTTCGACTGCTGTTTACGTCAAGGCGGGAATGACCGCACTTCTTATATTTTGAAAATCTCCCTCTCCCAATTTCCCTTGGTACACTTGTTTAACCAGCAGCGATGACTATAGTCTATTCGCGGCTTCTTCACACTTTTTGAGTCAGACCTTTGAAAAATCACCACTGTATGACTTGTTCAGTTATTTCCCTAATATGTCACAAGCGTTTTATACATTTGTTAACACGAAAGTCTCTTATTTTTCGTTAAATTGAAGTTTTACCTGCATTTTATTTATAAATTCTAATATTTAATTTTTAATAAATATGAATAAAAAACAACGATAAACATGTGTGTTGATAATGCCTGGTAAGAAATAGTTCTTATGCAAAATATTATAGCCGAGAGCGCACGAATTCGGTGCGTTGTCCTTTGGTGTAATTTTCTAGACTTAGTTAAACTTAGTCTGCATGAGACGGAGGGATATCCTGGAAGTATAACTTTAGCAGGGTTCAGAAAAGTGTGCAGTAACCGTGAATGGATTATAGTATTAATTTACATGGCTGACAGCACTATGGCGCGATAGGCAAAGGGAAGTGATATCGGAGCTGCCTTACGTGGGGCGTGAGACAAGCTGCAAAAACGTAACGAAGTTCACTCTGGCTTGGTTCCTTGTATACGATATTTGATCTAGAATGACTTAGTGAGGCTGTAGCAGCTAGCTGCGGGCTGGAAGTAAGTAATTAAGGAGTTGTCAGGGACGAACAATGGCGCAGGCGACGTGGGAGTGCACGGCGAGAGCTCTCGTGAGAACGTTCCCACTACAGACCGAGCCCAGCCTAGAGTCAGCATCTGGCCTCACACACACTTCTCTTCTTCACATACCTACTGTATTCATTTCAAACATCATCTAAGCCAATTTAAATATTGAATGATCATCGTGTGCGTAAATAGTCCTGACGTACACTGTAACCATGAACCATGCCATAAAGAATACCTACTTTCATTTCGAGACGTACACGTTCTTCATCGTAAACCGACCTTTACTCAGGGAGATCGCTACCAACGCCACCTACTATTCGATACTAAATCCTCAAGATTTTCCCATCAACATCGGACAAATAATCAAAGGATTCAGAATGCAAAAGAGAAATTTTGAAAAATTTGTTTGGGACCACATTACAAGTTTAATGAAAAGGAATTCTAACACCTTTTCGGAAAACTGTGTGAAGATCCTGAGCCAGCCACAAAACTCTCAAAAATGTTCCAAGTACAAACAAACTCATCAATAGCTCACTAACCCAATGAGATATCGGCTTATCGCTGTCCACTAGCTTCAAAAGGTAGCGTATAAAAATAGCTAAAAACTAATTTCAGGATACTTTGAAATTCAGCCCGTCTTAGGAGTTGTATTAAAAACAAAACAAAAAAAACTGAAAATTATGTTTGGTATTTCCATATGCGACCTTTTAAAACTAACAACACAACGATATCTCATCGGAATAATAAACTATTGAGAAGTCTTCGAAAAAAAAAAAAAACATTTTCATTTGTAAAAGAACAACACTAGGAATGGGGAAGATCCCTGTTGTGAACGCATAGGCAGTTTTACAGAACGCAGAGCTTCGGAAAAATTGCCCACGGAATAGTGCGTATCGGTGGCGATAAGGCCGACAATTTCTGCATTGTGTTCACTACGTAGTTTGTTTCGAGAACTAATAGGACAGTGATGTCCTTTCGTTTGTTACAGATTTTTCTCCCCTTCATTTACACGCGAATGAAATATTCCAAGGCCGGTTTAGGTAAGTAGTTTTTCAAGAGCAGGGATTCATGTGAGTGCCTGTTGAAGTTCTTTAAATAAGTTGACAAACGTGACACAGCCACGCACATAAGGCAAATGTTTTGTATGAAGCAGGACAGCGGAGCACAGTGATGGGGACAAACGCCTCACTAAGAGGCTGATCACGGTAAAGTGAGCACTTCTTAGTCCCTAGTTATTTTTTCCTATCAGCTATTTTTTTATCCTTCCGCCACTTTCTAAAAATAAATATTGCCATGTGCGTAATAAACACGGTGTATATGTTTCACCGGATTCTAATGTTAACATCTAGTGCTAAAATCAAATATATTTGTTGAATATTATTCCAAATGAAGGAGCTTCGTAAATTGCTCACTTTACCGTGAATAGCCTATAGGCAAGTCCACGAAATTGATACTCGCTGGGAAGACAAGCACGAGCTGACGGACGTCTTTGCCATGTCGTTTCACCCAGCAGCCCCACTGTTCAGAGTACAAGTGTCTTAAGAAGGTCATGAGAGAGGGGCGGATCACATACTTGTGTCACACCTTATCAAGGTAGTAGGTTCTAGCTCCTTAATTTCCTTCATAATACCTTCAACTGGCTCATGTGAAGCGAGTGGTAGTAGCCTCGGTGGTTGCTTTATGAGCATAGCTTTTCCTGTATCAATCTGGTGGCAGGTCACATTAATCCTTCCAAGATCATTTGGTCCACACGAGAAGGCATCCCTATTTCTCTGCAGTAGTTAAGAAACAACCTTCTCCTGCTGTTTACTCTTGTTCTTACTAGCAGTTCCTCCAGTACTTCTTGTAACGGACATTCGATTTGTTTTACACTAGAAGCTTATGGAATATTTTGAATACATTGTGTGACCTGTTTGCAAACCTCTATAATGGCCCCCACATACTTCAAAATGTGTAAATTAACACCAACATTGCGTTTATTAGGCCATATATTCATGTATTTTCACCAAGACTTGTAGTACTCTCTAGATTATTATGAACATTTGTGTAAAATTACACTACTGTAGTTTTTACAAATTACACAAATAAAATTTTAAAATGNAAATAAAATTTAAAAATGCCAAACATTTGCATGTGTAAATTTAGATTTATTTTTTACAGTGTATGATCGCCCAAGTGTCGAAGACCATCTGACAAGGAACATGATTCAGGCTCCCCTCCAAGAATATGGCAACCAAATCCTGCTTCATCGAACGCACCCGTAAGAACATTGGGGCCTTCCATCCAACAGTCACCGACATTCGCCACCCCTAGATTTGCGTTTACAAGTTTTCTGGATGTGCTGTATTCTCACTTGCCTCTCGCTGCCTCTGCTGCTGTTGTTGTGGGCAGTAGGCTTTCAGGTGCCCCGGCCATCCAAATGACCTACACTAAGGCAGTTTGGACTGGGGAGGGGGGCGGTGAGGTTCTGTAGTGCAGACGCTGGGAGCGATGTCCCTAATCGTCGTCTGCATCTCCTTCAGTGTCTTCTTTATGCCTTCGTCTTCGTTCAGCGTCACTGACAGTACCGGACGTCGGGATGCAACCCCTGTCTTGCTGACTCCACCTCCAGTGCTCGAGCCAGGGTGTCCTGCATGTTGTGTGATGCAGCCAGACGTTCCGCTTGTCGTACTTGTGTAGGTGATGGCATCGATGAAGAAGCCCACGGCGATGGTTTCGCGCGCCTCCTCAGCGCACCCTTTCAGAGACAGAAGGGGCAGCCTCACGACGTCTTCTCAAAGCACCTGCAGTGGCTCTCCTGGTCGCTGGGTGCGGCTTCGCAGTTGGGCATGTCGCAGGTATCGGTGACCGAAACGTAGCTCCAAGGTTGATAACAGTGTTGAGTATTCCAGTCGCAGTCGCTCTGGCAGATACACCCGCCAAGAAGAGTGATCATCACAAGGGACGGGCTTAGTTCCGACCCCATTCCACACTCCTGGCTGCGCGACACTAATGCCGCAGAGCTACCAGTAAACCTCCGAGGTTGCTTTATTATATACGATTTGCACTACTTCCCCACTTTTCTCGGCTGCCGGTGTGTGATAGTAGAACTCCGCTTCTGAAGAAATTCTTGCCATTCCGTCTCTAATTCACTCATTTTCTGCTTCATTTCAGTCTCGACACTGTCCATCCTTTCCTTTAACTGATCACTATTTCATTTACACTGTAAATTTTTTCAATTTACTGTCCACTTTTTCATTTACTCTGTAAATTTTACTGTCCACACAGACAATTTTTTTTTTCACGAACTCGCTATTGCCTTCTATTTTCCTATCAACATTTCCGTTTATTAAGTCTAACTTCTTGTCTACTAATTCACTTAAAATAGCTATCTACCTATTTAAACAACTAATGTAAGTATTTTCAGTTTAATTCACACTACTACTAATGTTATGGGCTGTTCACAGTAGAGTGAGAGTAGTTAGGAATAGACAGTTCACCGCCACCTGACGCCTTGGTGCGGTGCCCCGGTTCCATGGCCGGCATCTTAGATGAAATCACGCGAAAACCTCCTGCTCTGTCGTTCCATGCCAATTGCGGCCATTATTCCTTTTTTCCCTCGGAATTTAACTTTTGTCCATAAAAAACGCCTAAAATTTCCCTCCAACCCTTCAAAATTTTTAGGAATCATTCAGTCCGAAAATAGCACGACTAAAAAATGTGGCTAAATGACTCCATTTTGGATATGACGGATTGAGGAGTCACCCTAACATTAATGTTCTGTTATTACATGCCAGCACTATCCATCTTGTCTGAAGAATTTTCGAGTTCATTGCCCCATCATACAACTTTCAAGCACAACCTTGTTACAAGCATATATTCTACGACCTATGCCAAATACGTAGGGGCAGTGATATTTCGCGAAAATATTTCGAGACAAGATACAGTCCAACGCACTGCAGAGTCGTCCAGCTCATTCCATTGGCTAAAAAATGTTCTGGCCCGTGTTAACCATTTGCGCAAGAATCAAGAAGGTTCAGTGTCGGAGTTGCTTAACCATGAGTGGCTTGGTCAAAGACGGACACGGCACCAGCAGCCAATGGAGGTATAACAAAAGCTGATGTGTATATATAGTATTGAAGTCTACTATGTGCCCGATTTTTACGCGAAAAGTCACTGGCCCTACGAGTACGCATATTATAAGGACACCTATACAAATCACACACATACAATGAAGAGTAAAAAAAACTGGTACACCTGCCTAATATTGTGTAGGGCCCCCGCGAGCATGCAGAAGAGCCTCAAGACAACGTGGTTTGGACTCGATGTCTGAAGGTATGCAGGAGGCAATTCACAACATGAATACTGCAGGGCAGTCCACAAATCCATAGGAGTGCGAAGCGGCGGAGATCTCTTCTGTACAGCTCGTTGCAAGGCATCCCAGATATGCTCAATAATATACATGTATGGTGATTTAGGTGGCCAATGGAAGTGTCTAAAGTCAGAAAAGTGTTCCTGGAGCTACTCGGTATCAACTCTCGACGTGTGAGGTGTCGCATTGTCCTGCTGGAATTGTCCACGTCCGTCGGAATGTATAATGGACATGAATGGGTGCACGTGATCGGACAGGATTCTTACGTATCTTTCACCTGTCAGAGTCGTATCTAGACGTATCAGGGGTCCCATTTCACGCCAACTGCACATGCCCCATACCATGACAGAGTCTCCACCAGCTTGAACAGTCCCCTGTTGACATGTAGGGTCCATGGATTCATGAGGATGTCTCCATACCCGTACACATCCATCCGCCCGATACAATAGGAAAGGAGACTCGTCAGACGAGGCAGCGTGTTTCCAGTCATCAACAGTCCAATGGCGGTGTTGGCGGATCCAGGCGAGGCGTAAAGCTTTGCGTCGTGCAGTCAACAACGGTACACAAGCGGACCTTCGACTCCGAAAGCCCATATCAATGATGGTCCGTTGAATACTTGTTGATGCCCCAGCATTGAAATCTGCGCCAATTTGAGAAAGGGTTGCACGTCTAACACGTTTAATGATTCTCGTCAGTCGTAGTTTGTCCCGTTTGTTCACGATCTTTTTCCGGCCGCAGTGATGTCGAAGATTTGATGTTTTACCGAATTCCCGATATTCACGGTACATTCGTGGAATGATCGTACGCGAAAATCCAAATTTTATCGCTACCTCGGAGATGCTATGTCCCATCTCTCGTGCGCTGACTATAACACCACGTTCAAACCCACTTAAATCTTGATAACGTGCAATTGTAGCAGCAGTAACCGATCTAGCAACTTTGCCAGATGCTTGTTGTCTTATATAGGCGCTGCCGACCGCATCGCATTACTCTGATTGGTTCCATATCTCTGTTATACACACGCCTATATCAGTTTTTTGGCTCTCCAGTGTATATGCTAAATGTACATATACTAATAGCACTTATACTAATCGCGCACACATAAATCACCCTGCCGTCTTGCCTTCGTCACCCTTCATCTTGGATTCCCACGACCAAAACACCATTCCTGCCAGCTAGAGGATAGCACCAAGGTGGTAGGGTTAAGGATGCCTTAAGCATTCTTAAAAACATGAATAACCACTATTTCCGAACTGTTTAAGATACAGCCACCAAATACGTAACATAGGTATCACCCTCGACGAAGAAAAGGACCGCGCGACCAAATATGACCTATGCCGACTTATAAGCATAGTTGGCTGTAATTTCCTACCGTTTAATATATAGTCGTCAAATTCATAAGATAGATATTACTCCTGGTGTCGAATAGGGCGGTATAGACAATTACACCTCAAGCCCACCTGTAAGTATAGTTGGCTGCTATCTCCAAACCGTTTAAGATATAGTCACCAAATTCATAACATAGACAAATGGTGGCAAATAGGGAGGTAGAGTCAATTACGCTCTAAGCCCACTTATAATCATCGTTAGCCACAATTTCCGAACGGTTAAATATAGACACTAAAATTCATAACATAGACATCATTCCCGACGGTGAAAATGTCCGCAGGGTCAAGTATACTCTAAACATGCTTATAAGCATAATTGGAAGTATAAACGGAACTGTTTAAGATACAGTCATCAAATACAGACCATGGGCATCACTCCCAGTGACGAAAATGACCATAGCATCAAGTATGTCCTAAGCTCACTTATAAGCATAATTGGCTGTAATTTTCCGAACTGTTTTAAGATATAGTCGTCAAATTCATAACATACGCATCACCCCTGATGACGAATAGGATGGTAGATTGCACGCAAGAATGATACCAGTGATATGAATTTGTTGCTCGTGGCTTTCGCGAATAGGACATGACAGGCAACTATGTTTATAAGTAGGTTTAGTGAATAATTGAACCTGCTGCTCTGTTCTATGTTAGGAGTAATACATATGATTCAATTGATGACTATGGCTTCAGTAGATGGGAAATGGTTGTCAACTATGCTTATAAGAGACTTTATGGACTAATGGACCCTGTTACCAGTTAAATGTCGGTAGTGATGCGTGTGATATAAATTTGGTAACTATACCTTCGACGGATGGGAAATGGCGACCGACTATGCTTATACAAGAGCTTAAGGTGTAATTGCCCTTGCCGTGCTACTTTTCGTCGGAGGCGGTGTCTATGATATGAATTTGGTGGCTATATCTTTGGCGGATGGGAAATGGTGGTCAACTATGCTTATAAGAGGGCATAAGGTGTACTTGCCCCTGCGGTCCTTTTCGTCGACAGGCATGATGTCTATGTTATGAATTTGGTGACTATATCTTAAACGGTTTGGAAATGGTAGCCAACTATACTTATAAGTGGGCTTAAGGTGTAATTGTCTATACCGCTCTATTCGACATCAAGAGTGATGCCTATGTTATGAATTTTAAGACTATATATTAAACAGATCGGAAATTACGGTCAACTATGCTTATATGTGGACTTAAGGCATACTTAGCCCTACCACCTTGGTGCTATGCTCTAGCTGGCACGAATGGTATTTTGGTGGTGGGAATCCAAGATGGCGGGGGACGAAGGCAAGATGGCAGAGTGATTTGTGCGCGAGTAGCATAAATGCGATTGGTATAGGCATTTTAAGAGAAAAAAGGGAAATTCGGAGGGAAAAGGGAAAATGGGCACCATTGGCGAGAAATGACAGAGGTTTTTACGTGACATTATCCAATATTGCCACCGTGGGACCGCGGCACTGGTGCCAGGGCGTCAGGTGGAGGTGAACTGTATATTTATAACTAACTACTAGTGAACACTTCTGAGGCCCAAGTTAATTTTTTCTTTCAGCTATTTTATATCATTGAATCCATCTTTTTAATTAATATTGCCATGTAAGTAATAAACACAGTATGTATATTTTACCGCACTCGGAAGTTAACGTCTAAGGGTAAAATTAAATGTATTTATTGACTATTATTCGAAATGAGGGGGATTTTAAAAGTTCTTACTTTATAGTGAATAGCCTACATCAAGGTTATTAATATTAACATATGCCCTCACTCTGCTGCCTAGTTCTTCAATTAACTCTCACAGTGCTTCCAGGTTTAGAGATAATTTTCTCGTTAACATTCACTGCGATGATTGCACAAAAGAGCATTCCAATTAATTAATTTGTTTTATCAATAATTACTTTCCTATGGCCTAACTTAACTTATAATTTAATGCCCCCGTCCCATTTCTCTCACTAGTGTTACAAGACGCCATGGGCGTATCAGAGTTCGTGAGAGGTGGAGGTCTTAATAAACATAAAATAACAATATTTATTTTTACTTTATTCAAAATTGCTATTGTTTACAACATTAAACTACCTATCTCCACTATTACTCTTTTTATTCTCCGCGAGCGCAACATTTAATGTCTATCTCAAATCTAATTGAAGTCCTTATCAATGTCTCTTTATTGGTTACAGTCACTTAGTTCACACTCATTATTAATACTTATGCAATATGTCTATTGCAACCATTCCAAATATCTTTAATCACGCATCCAGTTCAATAGCTCTGTCCATCAGCCTCACTGTCCACTGAACCGATGCTCGCAGTCCGCAGCCTTCACTCTCTCTCTCTCTCTCTCTCTCTCTGGTCACTCTCGCCGCAACCCGTCGCTTCGCTGTCTTCGCACACCTGGCGTTAAGGTCGCACAACCCTCCAAAAACTAGACTGTCGGCTCGGAGGCCCGTCGCGGCTTAAGTAGTCTCGCTGACCCTATCTAGAAGGTTCCCCGCACCCCGAATCACGCTGAGAGGCTTGGGCAATGACCAGAATATTCTTTGAACGATAACCCCGTAATTAAATCCTCTGAGAAGTCCTGATAGGCTTATCTGTTACAAGCGGCGACTCACTTTTGTAAATCGGCGCGCACTCCTCGTGTTACCAAAGTGGTACCTTGGCACACTGTTTCGCTGTAACAAACACTATTTTGATAGACATATTTTTGAACTGTACAAAGCGAGTGTTCTCGTACAGAAATCATCTAGTGAATAAGTTCGAGAGGACGTAAAGCAATGTGGCGTGAACCATCCCATTGAAATTATGTGTTTCACTGTTGTAAACGATTGTAAACTTATCAATTGTAATAATTTTTACTTGCGAACATTTTATTTTATCTTGAACTAAAATACACCAACGCATTTTCCGGTAGAAGCTTCAAACATCGTGAAAACTTTGTCTGTAATTAAATTTGATGTTAGCTATGTCGAAATCGCAGTTTGTTTCAAAGCTTTACCGTTTGAGTTGCTAAAAATGTGAACAGCTAAGTAAGATCGCACAATCTCCAAAATGAAAGCATGTTAAGAGAGAAAAGCGAGCGACGACAACCAGACCACGTGGCTCGCAGAACGGCAGGACACGCCAGGCAACCCAGGAAAGCGCCCAGCTCGGAAACAAATGTTGACGCGAGCCGGGCGAAGGGTCGGCTGAAAAATGGGTCCGCGAGTTGCGTGCGAGGGAGAACTGGCAAGAGAATTTATCAGTAGCAGGCTAGGGAAACAGGAGCGTAAGGCCTTGGAGAGAGGAGCACCATTATCCACGCGGGAGTGCTTAAGAAGACGCGTTTACACTTATCAGACACGGGGTTCCCACACCGCACAGCTTGTGTTCCCAGGGGACCGCAGCTAAGTGTGACTCACGCCTCTGCATCGCCACTCTTACATCACTTCCGGTATGTTTTACAACTTAATTTTACAGCCACTTGCACGCATGTCATGAAGAACTACACTATTAAAGTGACATACTGTATTTATATATTACTAGCTGAACTACTTGGCGTTGCCCGGTATAATTTTTACAAGTGTTACATTACAATTAAATGTATAGTGGCAGTTGCCTACATTTGTTGGCTCATGTATGCATAATTACTTTAATTAAACTTCATCTTGGTACAAATGAAAAAAAAAAAATCAACTATATTTGGTAAATAGTTTACTTATGTATGGCGAAAGTGCATCAACATTAACCATTGTCTTACCATCTTAACACATTGGTCACATTACGTAACCAGGGTTCAATGAAATTTTAGCGCGGAACGATAAACCTTTTGAAATGGTGATTGTAACAGTCGTGGGAATAGCAGGAATCNAAGTATTGGTCGTTGACACTTAGTTAAATATCTTTAATTTTTTTAAATGTTGCTTTTTAACGTTACTGCTTTGTGCCGGCAGGCCAATACTAAGGCGATCTACATGCTACGCGAATATTAAACTTACGTCTAAAAGCATACATAACATACCATGTCCAGAGTTTCAACCGGGAGCCATAACGACAACGGCCATGGGGGTTTGTGACTTTTGAAACAAACATTTTGAGAACTCCCTGTCTGAAACAGCTTATATCACGACTCAAAGAATGCAATGGCAGATGTATGTGGTATGACAATCATTTGATGTTGAATTTTCCAACTAACCTCTACAAAACTGAGAAACATCTACAAGACTCTGTAGAGAGCAAACTGCTAAGAAACACCACAAGGACAGAACACCGTCAATATGGGAAAAAATAGGATACGTTTCCAGTTTTGATCCCTTAGCAATCAGGCACCCAGAACTGTTCCTGGTACAGTCATTTCACATTTTCTCGAACATATTTGCCCAAAAATATATATAGCTTATAGCAAGAAAAACACCTCTCTGTGCTATTAATAAAGAAGTTGAATTTCAGGGGAACTGGAAAGAAATAGGTAGGTTTCTTGGTTTGTTGTTGCTCAGTGAACATCACAGTGTTTTCGTTCTGATGGGGAAGTATACATGTGCTGTTGGAACGGTAATGTTGTTTTAACAATAATTGTCTCCAATTGCCACCAAACTTGGTAAGAAAATACAACTTCAGCATGGGAGGTGTAGATATTTTGAATAGAATGCAAGGAAGTTATAGACTTCGGCTTTGAAGTAAAACGTGGCGGTGCAATTTGTTTTCAAATGCTCTAAATATAACAATGGTGGCCGACTACACCATTCCAACTACCTACTGTATCAATAGATACATCAAGAGATCCCATTACGAAGAACAGTAACAATAACACAATCTCTTCTTCGTCTGCGGGGCGCACAACTACTACAGGCATGTATCAACCGCGCGCAAACCCTCTTTGTTTCGGAAATGAGACCAACATTTTCAGAAAAATTGTGGTCAAGGTCGCTGTGTAAATTGTGAAAAGAATTCTCGGCTCCAGTGCCACGACTGAGATTAAAGAACTTCATATTCATTGTTTCCCATTGTATCATGGTGTCCAGTAATATGTGATATAGTTTGAAACCAAACATCAAACTTATATTTTCCACACATATAACCATAAATATGTATTTACGATCAAACCGTGTGAATATAAGAATTCTTAAGAACGTTATTCGCATTTTTGTAATATATGCATAATCAATTATTTTTTTTGCAAAATATTAATGTTTTAAAAATTATACCAGTAAACAAAATTATTTCAGGAAAACGGTCGTTATTATANTTATCATGGTGTCCAGTAATATGTGATATAGTTTGAAACCAAACATCAAACTTATATTTTCCACACATATAACCATAAATATGTATTTACGATCAAACCGTGTGAATATAAGAATTCTTAAGAACGTTATTCGCATTTTTGTAATATATGCATAATCAATTATTTTTTTTTGCAAAATATTAATGTTTTAAAAATTATACCAGTAAACAAAATTATTTCAGGAAAACGGTCGTTATTATAACCTTATTATTGAACATGACATGAGAATGTTCCCACATGAGAACATAGAATTATCCATACTTATTTATCTCAGCTTATATGTGATAACTTTATTCAGCCTAGGTCTTAATCAACGCAAAACATAATTTTTGCAGTTACATTACACCAAATATATTTTGCGGCAGGTCAAAGGTTACAGACTTGTTCTGCCCTCTGAGAATTAATTGCATACATTCTTGATTAATTTGGGTGGAAAATATGCACAATACAATTTACGTAAATTGTTGGAGAGATGGGAAAGAGCAGGCAAGTATGCAGGATAAAGAAGCAGCGAGAGTAACCAGTGTGGGGAGTACAAAGAGCCGAGTTAGCGCAGGTGCCACGTGTCAAAGTGTAAGTTATCTGCGCTTGCGACACTCCAGGCCGCTCCGTCAGGGGTGATTGATACAAAGTTAAGTGCCACTACACCTTCCCTTAAGCCCTTTATTAAAAATAAATAACACGAAGAAGAAGCCGCGAGATGAAGGAGACTTAATTAACCGAGTATCTGCGACAGAGGTGTGTATAAATTTAAGGCGGGAGGGAGAAGATCGAGGATGGGTAGAGGGTGGAGGGCCTTCGAGGACATAGATTTGATCACTTCCTTGCCAGGGGTGTCAGACGGCGTCATACTGAGAGCGACAACACGGCAAACTGGCTGCACGCAGCCCACACGCACTCCCGTCGCCATGTCGTATCCATCAAGCCACTAAAACGCCATATCCAACCAAGCACGACAGTTTAGAAAACCGACAATCACGTCACTGAAAACCTTCCGCAGTAGTTGCACACGGTGCCTCATGCTATTCTTTGGAGCGCAGCACAGTGATACGATAAAAATCATTAGTTCGATTCCTGGATTATGCAGTTATGAAGAGCAAATTTCTCATATTCACCACTCGTCAGTTTGGCCATCCACGAGGCGCAGCATCAAGTATTCGTATTCGTCGCTGAAATTCACACGGCACCACCGTGCCTTCATTGGAAGAAAACAAACGGTGTCTAACTTGGGTACCCTACAAATCGCTAACTTGTGATAAGAACGCTCGGGAGGATTTCTGACAACATACATTTTTAAAAGTACAGCGAGTTGTTGCGTACGACCGAAGACAATGCATTAAATTGCAGCTACAGCTTGTATTTTTCCATTCTCTTAAAGGAACTACACAAGCAAGCATATGGATATTTTGCAACATAACGTTTCATTTTCTTCTGTAAAAGTTGTTACACAATATAACTAGATAGTCGAACCTGACAGGCTTTAAGTGGAACAATTTTAAACGCCACAATGAAGCATTGCGACGGGCCCTCTCAACACTGTCACATGCGTTTCCGGTAAGCTTAAGCTGAATTTCTCGCAAAGTATATCTGCAACCGTAGAATAATATTACATGCGATGTAAGCCAATGTCTCAAATCACAGATCCCACTTTTTACTTTTTCTTTTTTAATATAATTTATATTATAAAGGTAGAAGGTGGGGGCAGTAGTTTCCCTCTCCCTTTTTCCCCTAGAAAATGCTCGTGTTCACAGAACATTTTATTTTTATTCCGAGATACGCGTATACATACATTTATTTTACAGACAATATTTTCCTAGGGAGTCGGTCCTCTTTAAGTGCTGACATTTTCGGTGGAAGGGGAAGAACTGAAATTCTTATAACATTTACTCGCTGTAAAAAAATTCAGGCTTGTCTGCTGATTTTGCTGAAATTATATTATTATGAAGACTTCTTAAAACGCCCGTCTAACTCGTAGTTAGATGGTATGCTGCGATCTCGGCACAGCCGTCGTGTGAAATCTAAATTAATAGTTTCAAGAAAAACTGCTTCCGAACAGCTAAATGTCTGTTCTGTTCAGAAGTTCATCTCTACAGCGATGAACTAAGCGCAAAATGTTAACATGGCTGTGTCCGGAAATGAATCTCTGAAACGAAATTCCAAGCAAAAAAATCTATATAAAAACGAATAGAGGGCGCGAACATCAATATGAAACGGCAGAGTCACGCTGAAAAAGTGCGCGCTTACTGGGATTCTCGAGCATGAAGGCGACGAAGTAGTTAATGCACGTGCCACTGGCGCCCTTTCTTCTGTTCTTCAAATATAAACAACAGCTCCAGGCGGGCAGGTGATTGTAAATGGACAGATGTAACTAGTCAACTGATAGCCAGCTGCGAAATACACGTGCCCTAGTGTTGACATGCAACACGACGGCCGTCTTGACGCAACAACTCTGTGCTTTTTTTTTTTTTTTACTATATAGTCTATTTGTTAGCCATACCGAATTTAACACTGGCCTCCTTTATTTTTAGATTTAAAGTTGAAGTTAGTTTTAAGGTTATCAAGTTCTTTAGAAAATTATTTATTCACAATAGACTATAACTTTTTAAGTTACTGTTTTGGTTTAATTTAGCCAGGTGTCTAATTTACTTATTGTTATTTATTTTAGGTTTCAGGAGATTTTATTTATTTCATTTCGGGTTTTCACTTATTTATATTGGGGATACAGCAGATAACATCTTATGTGCACGACAGTTCCGTCAACGCTGGCTCACCACGATCAAGGGAACTCGCCCCCACTCAAAGTCGCACTGCCAAGCTTCTCTTTCCAGGGCGTCGCTTACGATTGTATGGTGGAGGCCTCGCATCGAGACATGTAGTTTTAAATGGCAAATTATTCTCTGCCGTGTTCCTGTAGAATTTTTCTACCAACTTACTCAGCCCTGACACACACGTAGATCCTACCCCTACCTTGGGCTTATAATTCTTGCTGGTGATTAGGTAAAGTAATAAAACAAAAGGGGGACAAGGAATGTTTGCTTGAAGCGGCGCGGCAACTTATCGCGTGAAATGTCCTTGTCTGGACGTCCAAACACTTGTTTATTGATACTACTGTTACATTATCCATTACTAAAGGCACAGCAATTCACCTTACAGACGTTTCATGTCACGTGTATACCCAATATGGCACAACAACATTCCCTGGGTATGCGCACAGAACGAAAATCAAGAAAATCAGGTACAAACAAGTAAACTAGTAAAGACAAAACATTCCTTCGTGACACCCCTAGTTTTTCGCATAGATTACACTAGACTACCACCTCGAGCATTGCGTACAGAATACAAATAATTAGTGTTAAAAATAATTACTTTCCGAACACTGCAAATTCGAAACTGGATACTGTATAGGGTCTAGGTATACTCCGCGCCACATATCTGCGGACCTGGAAGACATTACAAACAACCCTGCTATCTGTCACTATATCTTCGAGGGCTGCAAGGTTGGAGGAGGTCACCTGAGAACACAGCGTGGGATTCCTCCTACTGATTGATCGGAAAATAGTGACTCCAACAATAAGTTCTGCAACAACGGAGGTAAATTAGCTTTCAAAGTCCAATTAACTGTGTGAACCGGTGTGCATTACGGTTACAAAAAAAAAAGCGTTGTGTTTAAAAATTTACCTCTCATTCTATCACCAGCAAATTGGAAAAAATTAACACTGAATTACGTCTACTTAAATTGAAAAATCTGATATTTCCCAGGAAAGCATGAAATAAGAAAAACCATAAAAAAATAATATCCATGGCAGAAAAACATTTTATCATCCTGTGCACAAAATAAATGTGGAATTACATTTTGTCAAGTAGTTCATTTGCGACTGTGCCGAAAAGACCAATTGTACTACACCAAGCCTGTACTGCAGGGGACAAACACTTGCAGGATACACTTAGTATGGTGTTGGACCACCCGTAGCACGGAGACAGACGGCGATGTGGTACGATATAGAGGCGTATATACGTCGAATGTTCTCTTGAGAATGATTCTGCCACACATGGAGCAAATAACGTTCCAAATCCGCCGTAGTTGCCGTCCAATCTGGTCGCAAAAGTTATCGATGGGCGAGACGTATTGGGACCTTGCTGGCCAAGGGAGCATGCTGACGTCACGAAGGCAGGCCAGAGCTACCCGTGCTGTGCGAGGTCGGACATTATTCTGCTGGGAAATTGTGTTGTCAAGCAGCACTAGGAAGGGGAGCTCACATGGTCGCAGAATTTCCTGGACATATCACCGCGTCATCAAGTTCCTTCAATCACCACCAGTGGGATGCAGGAATCTCAGGAAATGGTACCCCACACCACGACACCTCTTATTGGGGCGGTGTGCCGCTCTACAACGAAGCGTAGACCATTACACTGGCCAGGACGTCTCGAGACTCGAATTTGGCGGCCGTCTATATCCTGACACAATCGTGATTCGTCGCTGAACACCACTGGTAACAAATCTGCAAGCTGTCATGCTGCCAGTTCTCGGCAGACGTTCACACGTGCTCAGCGAGGCAAAGGTCGTAATGGTAGACGTCGTAAGGGACAGAACCTGCTCTGCTAGCCGCCTGGATATGGTAATGGTGGACACAAGCGGATCACCAGCTGCTGTGACATGTCCCTGGATGAGTTCGTTTACTTTTATTAAGACCTCCATCCGTCCCGAACTCGGATACGCACTTTGGCATCTTGTAAAAATACGTTCTTCCGCCAGAGAACTTTCTGTACGATTTTCTCATGAGTCGCACACTTCGTGCCGGTTGCCATTATTCTCCACCACTTGGCTGTGGATTTCGGTGCTGGACATATGTTTCGCCACACGATACCACACTGAATGTTGTCTGTACATTAAGTCGCTTTCTTCAAAAACCTGTGTCATGCAATTGGAATACGCTGCATCATGAGCGGTGTCTACACATATGGAAAAAGTAAATTCTCCTCGTGCTGAAGAACTATTGCCGTGGGAACCTTATAGTTATTGCCCCACATTCACTGAACTGCTTAAAATAGATAATTTCATTTGCTATGGGAATACGCCGATAATTTACATGAAAAAAGGCTGCAAAATTAGTTTTGAGGCTCGTGTAAACACACAGGCTTTCAGTTCTAAATAAATTACAGTGTGGATATGGTCGCCATATTGTATCTGCCATTGTGGAGCTGCCATATTGGGAGTGACCTCAACCAATTTAATTCCGGTCGCCATTTGTTTCCCGTTAAAAATTTTATTCCATTCTACGAAAAAAAAAAAGTATAAATAATTAAGTAAATAGCAAAAATTTACCAATTATCTCCGAAAACTGTACAAGGTTCTCAAATTTATTTCCGTTTCTCCTTTATTCCACTTGCATGCAGTAAATTTTCCTCTATTAAAAAATATATAACGATATCACCAAAAACCAATGCCACTATCGCGAGAACTCTCATCCTGTAAAGAACCTTGACTCTCACAGAGCTAAAATCATCCTGAAAAGATGCGTACTGCGTACTCCTGTATTGATAGTGCTAATAATTATATTCAATTATGTTGATTGCACAATTTTCACTTATCCTAGAACTTTCTACATGAGCGCTTGCATACATAAGCACAATACTTCTGAACTTTATAATTTTGATGATAATCTCTCCTGCTCACCAACCACGTTTGGACTTCGTTAACAGCAACTTTCACACATCTTATTCCAGACTAAATTTTCTCGGTACCCATCGAATAACGAATAACTCCTTTTCCAAACAATACGTCGAAGAATATTATGCATAACAGAGCTCAGAAGTTATCTATATTGGTTTTTATAAGTGTGTCTAAGCTACTTCGGGAAACAACAAAGATTATCACATATTACTCCCTTTAGGACAGCATACAGGCAGTGTATTTACGTATCCCATCGAAACTCATGTCACCAGTTGGCCATATTGGTTTTAATAGTCACACATACGCTAAAGGAAATAAATACAAATCGTACATTTTCGCATACAGTTATATTAAAGACACCATATGGGTAGGAAAACTCCATACGCCGACAGTTCGCCACATCATCTAGCTTTAATAATGTTATAAGCATATGTATGCTAATTCGGATATATGTGCGAAATTGTTTTTAACTGGAAAAATAAGGCAACCAGAAAATGTCTTCGAAAAGTCAAGGTAACTCACAAGACGGAGGCCAAAATATGACAGTCGGATATGATTTTTGTATTCTCCACTCACATTTTCCTATTGTTATGGTCTAGAATTAATTTTATCTTCCAATTATGCGAAGTCCTATTCAGGCTGTCCAGATTCACAACTAGGGGAACTTCTTCCAAGCAAACTTAAGTGCTTACATTACATAGTGACTAGCGTCCTCTAAATAGGAAGACATTACAGAAACACAAGTATGCAGTTTCTTTCTTCGTTTTCTCCCCAGTTGAACAACTAGTTTTGGGCGCTCGACTTCTTGTACTGAACACACATCTCTCTCTTAGTCACGTGGCCGGATTGTCAGCTTGCATGCAGGCGCATATACCAGGTCTGGAGTCACGTATTAACAGCACGTTGCGAGGGAGGGCGACTTTGTCGTTTCCAGTTTGCGTGGCAGCTGGCAAATGGTTGCGGTCATTTTGAGCATATGCAAAACGAGAAACAGCCGACATAACAGTCGATATTGCCACACTTTCAACTAGGAACAGTTGAGACACAGCTTTCATCAGGGCTACTGAGCTTACTACACCCGGAACAAACGTTGTTATATCTTTGAAAAACGAACAGAGTGGATAATTATAGGCTGTTCAGGGTTAACTGACCACTTTTTAAATCAACCTTTGAAAAATGTCATTGCCCCTTCCTGCGTGTGTTTTAACGGACACGCTGGTTTGCATGCGCCCAGTAAAGTTGGCAACGACGGAGTGGAAGTAGTTCCATATAGTTACGTAAACATATGTT
The DNA here is from genome assembly GCA_002778355.1 of Clitarchus hookeri. Lineage (NCBI taxonomy): Eukaryota > Metazoa > Arthropoda > Insecta > Phasmatodea > Phasmatidae > Clitarchus > Clitarchus hookeri. The sequence goes on from NQII01000764.1 coordinate 361,797, forward strand.
AATATTGGAATAATTTACTTTGCTTTCTGTTTTATTTAGCATATAAATATAAGAATTAGCAAGTTTGTAAAATATTTACTTTTCTCATAATTTCACAGCTTCACTTCAGTGACGCATAAATAAATAAATAAAAACCACGGTCACGTTAATTTTAAATATAGTTGAAGAATATACAATATGCATACAAGTAGATCTTGCGCAGGGCGTTCAAAAGTGCTCAGTTTACTGTGAACAGCCTATACAAGACTTTTATTTCATTCTGCTCCAACGATACAGTTTTCTACGGTTTTGTTTAATTTCCGCCAAGAGTGTTTTATATTTCTTCATCTTTATAATGTGAACGTGAAAGCAATAAACGACATCCTGTAGTTAAGCTCGTTATCTTTACGTTCGGTAATGCTTTCCGTACAAAGCAGAAAGGAAAAACGTTCTGGGGCAATAAAAATACCTAAATTTTTCAAAAATTACATACACGAACTACTATTCTATCAAAAGAAAATGTATACTTTGGGCGTAATCAGCTCTCGAGACCCCGATGTTTAAAGCCGCCCGAAATTCTCCACTCTCCACCTTGGACATACTTGCCCACAAGTTTCTCAAAGAAGCCATACCTCTCACAAGGTTGTCATTAGCACAGCAGTTAGTCTTAGGCCCCTATTAATAGTTTTAAAACTTAAGAATAGTTTTGAAAATATATTTTCGTTAAATAAACACATCTTGAAATTAGTTCTTAGACTCGCGAAGTACTTCTCAATTGAGTGTGTTTTCACGATTTCGTGTATTGATACAATCTCAAGACGAGAACTGAGAAACGATTATTAATACGGCCCTTAATGTTACCCGAGTTACCATAGCTCCCAGCCACCGTACTGATGAAAACTGGAGTTACTAAGCAAGTTCATGCACTTATCATTAAACACAAAACCAACGACAAAACGACCCTTTGCAGGCAAATGTAATACGCGTATCCTCTTTTAACACTTAGTTACTCAAACAAGCGAAATTTTGCACAGTCGTAAAATATTGTTACGAGCCAGAGGTCACCCCCCCCCCCNNNAGACACTTGTCGCCTGCCTGGAGCAAGTTACGTATAGGGTTGTGTGGAGTAGGAGGGGATGTATGGCACGCCTGGCATTGACATCTCGCATCTGGCTGCGACCAACACCTTCCAGAAGACTGCGGATTGCCTTCCTCCAGTCAAAAAACGTCTGTGCGCTGAAGTGGTCATCTGGAGCACGCGTATGTGCGGAATAATGCAGGGATATCTAGCGCAGATACGTACGCAGTCCTTCACCCGGACGATGGCAGTTGCAAGTGTGCGGACGACGCGACTAAAGATTTTTCCTCTCGAGTTTGAAGTGAGCGCGGGGTTGTCGGGGCGCTAGCACGCGAGAAGAGTACCACAGACTGACATTGCTATTGCTACACTCTGACTGACTTAGGGTACCCGACTATGTTTCATTTGTTGCAAGAAATAATTTAATTAGTGTTCATATGGTAACTGTAAAAATAAGTACTGAATATACTGACGACTGTGATAGTGAGAAAGAAATAGACAGAAATTCTTTGCAGTATTGCAAATACATTAGAAGATTACATTTAGCTGTAATAAAACAGCATCCTTAAGGCATCCATCCCTTACTAACTTGCCCACTCCTTTGTATGACACAAGTATTTTTAAGGCTAAAATATCGCAGTGCAGAATGACGGCATACACACTGAAACTTCTAATTTTGATTAAACTGTTTAAACGTTCATACCGATAAGACCAATAGCCCTACATATAGACCACGATGGCACAAAAACGCAGTTATTCGCATAAAGCAGCATAAGTGTGATTGCAATTCCACTGAGCAAGTATATTGCATTTCAGAGGTTCGCGGGTAGTTGTAAACATAAATGGGCGTGCCGGATATTGTACTGTTGTGCGGTGCTGTCTCTGTTGTGTTCTTATAAATCCATAGTTTCGGAGGGCTGATGTGGAATCCGTGTTCTTGGAGCCGCACGAACACTGGCCTCCCGCCGTCAAGGTAGGCGGGACAAGCTATATTGGGGTGAGGAATGCGAGGCCGCGCGCGACGCATGGCAAATATGATTTCTCGTCGGTAATTTCACGGCGCCTTTGATCCGCCGTGGCGTCGCAGCAGCAGCTCCTAATAAACCCGATCGCGGGCGGGGCGAGCTCGTCTGATCTCAGCAGGGCGCGGCGTTATTAGACGTCGCCCGCTGAGTGGGGACAAGCGCTTCTTAGCCACCCCTGCTGCAACTTCATATATGAAATCGATATAATTCCAGCCCCTTTCCCTCGTGTCAATCCCCCACACCTTGCCAGCTAATTAAGCGGGGTAGGGAGGTGCAGCCCTCGGCTGGTAAAAACTGAGAGCCGCGCATTGTGCGTGAGAGGGGCGCGCTCAGATAAGTTGTTAATTAAGAGCCGCTGCTCCTCGACAAGCAAAGACATCTGCCACCTCGTCCAGTAGGACACTGCTACCTCTCTACCAGCTCGCGACACCACACGCCTGCCTGCCTGGTCTGGATAGCGCCGCACGTTCCCAAACCACGCCAAGTCCCTTTAAAACACGAACAACATCTAATGAACACAATTTGAAATTTTAATAACGCGACTTTATTTTAAAGTAAATTCTATAAGCAAATTAAGCGTAAATGCTAAACAGTTGAGCTTCTACAACTGACAGCCACAAAAGTATTTGATAAATGTATCGGGATATCTGCTTCTAACATTCTAATCAAAAACCATGTATAACTATAAATGTTAATATGAAGTTATATATAAGGCCACAAGAGTTTATGTAACATTTAATTTTTATCAGCTCTGAAGACCTCGATATTAAGAGCCGCCCAAATATCGTCACTCACTCTATTTCCAAGTTCGTTGCAAGATTTTTGTTAAAAGATGCAGTTAAATGCACAATAAAATAAAACAATTAAAAAGTACATAGTTTTATTTCACAATGCAATTTAAACATTTATCTGCATAAAGTACGGTAAGCGAAATATATATTAGGAATTAAGAGATAATAGAACTTTCAACAGCTTTAAGTTGTCAGCGATCACGTCTGATGGCAAGGATTGTTATCTTGTCATTAGAGGGGTAATGGTAATCGCCACAATGTACCGTGTCCCGAGATGTGCCTTGCGCAGCATTCCATTCTCTGCTGTTGTAGCTGTGAAAACACTCGACGCATTACTTAACATAAAGTTAAAGTGAATACAAACAATAAACCAAGTCATGTAAACATCGTGTGTGCTCAATACCAGACAAACATTAAGAGCATGTATGACTCTAGTCATGCACGTGCGGAAGATGGGATATACTAGTTCAATGTAATGGAAGGTAATATCACTGTTCAGGAGCCCGGAATAAATGACTTATAAAAACCCGTTAACGAATTTACTGGTTAACGAACTGAACCGAGAGATTACCTTTTCCAAGAGTTATATTTTTCATTTCGTAAATATTTCTTCAAGCAACAAGATTGAGCTGATTTTGTGTGCATTACGCGCATCTTCAGTTGCGTAAACACAGGCAAAAAATAATAAGATATGCTTTCCACAGACAAAAGGCTACGACTTAAAATGCTGTTTTTCTGACCTTCAAATGATGTGATTACATGAAACGTAAAAAAACTACAATGAGAAGATAACTATAGAATAAGAAAACTAACGTCACAGAGTAACTGCGGAGAGTTATAATACTCCCAACCCCTCCTGTTTTCGATTAAAGATGGCAGTAGGTCTTCCAGCAAAAAAAGCAAGAGGAGAGAAGAGAACGCCGTCGTAAAGAGTAAAAATATATTCGCCACCAAAGTTAGGTTGTAAATCCTACAGATTATTGAGCCCCCCCTGCTACGCGACACAACTCGGCCAACACTTTTCTTGCTTTTTTTAAACAAATAAAAAACCTTTGCTTTTAAGAAATAAAAAGTTAAGCGCCGCCGTTTTTTAACAACAAAGATTTACGTAAATGTTTACGAATGTGTCTCAATGCGCGGAGGCAGCTGACGGGAAGATGCGAGGAGCAAACTTTCCCAGAAATACGTAAAACTATAAAAGCAATATTACAAACAACTTGGCACGACCATTCAAGTAGTTAGACTTGTCGCAAATGCGATCGTAAAACGCCGCCGGCTCTCGCTGAAACGCCCATGAGGCAACGCGTCCCATAAACAAGCTATTGTACTCATGGAACAGCTGCACCTACCACTATTCCTTTGCAAATCTCTATGTAGCATACTGACCAGCACTTGACTACTGCTACGAAACGCAAGCACTAATTTAACGATACCTTAAAAATAAATTACCCAACACAAATACAAATTAATAGGAAAGCAATGCTACATGATTATGTCCAATAACGAAATATTTCATGAAGTTTAAGACACCACACAGGGCGATTAAACTATTCTGCTAAATTATGAAAAAAAAATTGTTTGTAAATTTTTAGTGCTTCTTGATAGGATTGATTTAAATCCCTCTGAAAAAGTCAACTTTCTCTACATATGTGTATGTTTCTTGCAATTTGGCTGCCATGATTTACAGTTTTTTTCCTCACTCGCACTGTTGCCATCAAGTATTTAGCTTGAACATGTTTGTGAACTCCGTAAACCATTTCCTTTTTGGTTTTCCTCTGCTTTATCGTCCACATCAGGTTCATCACGAGGTTTCGGTGAACAACAGATGATCATCACTCTCCATGCTTCCATGCTACAGGCGGTAATCGAATCCCACGCCTTCACTCAACTGTGTCTTGTTAGAGAAGTTGGTAACTCCCACCTAACAAGACTGTTCACATTGGCGAGCTAGGCTGTGAGTCCTTTATTCCCCTACTAGTGACAATAACGTTTACTGCCAAGTATCCGCAGTGGCTAACTGTTACATCTTCAAATATGTCTTGTGGACAGGCCTCATGCCTGCAGTTGCGGCACGTAATCTTCACTCATCATGGGAGGTAGCAGAAAGGTTTTCGCTTACTTTGTTTTCAAAACATAGGCTTACAAGAACACCTGTGTGTGTGTGCATCTAATTTTATTAACCTCCGCATGATGGTAAAACATAGTAACAACCCCATACTTCAGGAGTTTTCAGTCGCACCGTATGCTTACTTTCAAAATGGCAGTATTAACAAACTTTATGGTGCTATATAATAACTCACAAACCATGCAACCTATGTAAACCGAACTTAATATACTAGCATATATAACGTGTGCATCAAATTAGGTAAATAATACTCTGGTCAGCCGTTTTTGAAGAAACAGCCACCTGACAAGTTAATCTTTAGTGTTCAATTCGTGGATTAGTTGGCAGCAGCTCTCCATTCCGCTTTTCTCTCCATATCTGTTTAAATCCTGCAGCCTGAGGTTTTCATTACATGGTTAGTATACTACACTTGTAGTCCTTTTCAATTTGAACACAGAGCCTACATTTCTCATTTACTTGTCGATGACATTTTCGTTTGGTACCTTACAAATATTACACTTAATTTTCATCGTACGCTTTTAGCACCACCTCTCAAATGAACTTATTCTCATTCCTAACTCTGCTCACAGAATCCAGTTTCGCAGGCGTACAAAATTACGCTCCAAGAATATGCTTTTCACATCCTTCATTTTTCTCACTTCGAGATTGGATTTCTGAGACGTTATTTTTTTTGGTAACACAGTTCAAATTTTACGAATAAGTGCAGTACATATACGTAGTCCGTAACGACGCAAAACCGAGCTGAGCCAAGTGAATATACAAAACACGGACAGTCTCCGTATTTTCTACAGCTTCGGATTTCAGGAACAAACAATGCCGAATACTAACGAAGCTTTCATCGCCACTGTAACTTAATCAGAAAATTGCCGTGTCTACGGCAGTTACGATATCCACGCCATGTAGACCTGTTTATTTAAACATCATACAGTAGCATCACACGTCTGTAACAATTAGTAACTATTGAAACTGGCACACACACACATTAGTAGAAACTGAAAAAATTCTTAGCATACCATGTTATACATACACTGAAGAGCCAAAAAAAACTGGTAAATCTACCTAATATCGTGTAGGGCCCCCCGAGCACGAAGAAGTGCCGCAAGACGACGTGGCATGGACTCGACTAATGTCTGAAGGTATGCAGGAGGCAATTTACACCATGAATCCTGCAGGGTAGTCCACAAATCCAATCTGCGCAAATTTGAGAAAGGGTTGCACGTCTGTCACGTTTAATGATTCTCTTCAGTCGTAGTTTGTCCCGTTCTTTCACGATCTTTTTCCGGCAGCAGCGATGTCGAAGATGTGATGTTTTACCGGATTCCCGATATTCACGGTACACAAGTGAAATGGTCGTACGCGAACATCCAAATGTCATCGCTACCTCGGAGATGCTATGTCCCATCTCTCGTGCGCCGACTATAACACCACGTTCGAACGCACTTCAATCTTGATAACCTGCCATTGTAGCAGCAGTAACCGGTCTAGCTGCCGACCGTATCGCGTTACTCTGGTTGGTTCCATACCTCGTTATTTGCATACGCAGTGTATCACTGCCACAGTAAGTTGTGGGTGATGGCAAGAACTACGGATTTCCTAACTTTTGATTCGTGTTCAAATTTCGCTCCAGTATATAATATTTAAATTTTTAAAATNGTAACCGGTCTAGCTGCCGACCGTATCGCGTTACTCTGGTTGGTTCCATACCTCGTTATTTGCATACGCAGTGTATCACTGCCACAGTAAGTTGTGGCAGTGATACACTGCAAGAACTACGGATTTCCTAACTTTTGATTCGTGTTCAAATTTCGCTCCAGTATATAATATTTAAATTTTTAAAATTCTTCTTTTATACACAGTATAAAATTCACATAACGAAAACTAAAGATTTTTTGTTACCTCTTTTCTTAAAACTGGAAGTACGGAAAAAACTAACTAGGAAATTTACAGAGGTTCCGTGCATTGACGGCAAATTATGTGGGATTGACTAAAAGTCCGTTTGTGAAAAGCAACGTGTCTGTAATTTGACGGACTGTTTTGAGAAAATTTATTAGCGCTTTGCCATAGATGGAAGAATTTTTTTTAATAGTGTACATTTCCTTAGTTAATTCTGCTTTTTACTCTATCCCCCAATCCCTTCTCTCTCATCCTTTTTTCCTTGCTTAGTCATTTTACTCCCTAAATATAAAGGCGAAGCACCTTCCTCAAGATGTTAATTACTTACATAAATTCGCAGTTCTGATCGTCCATCCTTATTGCAAACCATTATTGAATTTATGCTATGCACATTTTCCTGTTCCTTTCGTTCTTTCGTATACACCGAGTCTCAAATCCAATACCACTTTTCTGATTCTCGAGTCTTCCCACAATCGCTATAAACTTTGAATACTGCTTCAGCCTTTTGTTCCATCCTGCGGAGTGCGGTATTTTTAAGGGTAGCATATAAACTAATTGCTCTTTAGTGATTCGTTCGTATATCATACACAATTCATCAGAGAAACTTCCCTTCATCTTTATTCATGCTGTTTGATAATAGATCAACTGTAAACTGTCCACTCCCGTAACTCCGTTATTTTCAGAATTTTTCCAGTCAACTTTAAAGTCTTCCTTCAGTATATGTTCACTGCGTCGACTTTCCTTACTTTCAATACTTTTGTAAGAATTTTCCCTTCGCAGAGTTTCCCTATATACCGATTCCATCTCTCTGCGATTATCCCATATCGCTATACAATACATACATTCCCATTTTCGTCCTCTGTGAGCCGGATCGAGTAATCATATTGCAAAAAAAAATCCTCCTGCCTTTACTAGTACAACAAATTACGTGTAAGAAACTAAGAGACACGCGGGCGTAGTTATGCGTTTTTCAACATAAAGAATCTTTCTGCATTGACCTTGTGAAGAGGGGAGAAGCGGATGGTCGCTGTAAATGCACTGCACTTCAATTTTTACGTATTTAATTGTTTAGTAAAAAATGTGTTATTCAACATATATTGTTCAGTTATCACGAATTAAGTATAAAATCAGAAAACTATTTCTTTGGTGTAATTACACTAATGAAAACATCGCTTGATTTGGGGAAAAAAAGGGGGAGTGGAAGACGGTTTAAAGTTCACCACTTAATTGGGTAAAGTCTACTTATTTGAATTTGTTTCATTTAATAGATTATATATTTTTTATTTTTAACTCTGTGTATATATACACATAGGCCTACATGTATATATATGTGTGTGTATATTAAATATATATAGACACACACATGCGTGCGCACGCAAATTTTTTAAAAATATTTACACAGATTTTTTCAACTAATCTTGTAAAAAATTTGAAATAAAATGTAAACATTTTTAATTTTTTTTATAAAATAAATGCCTATAAACATACCCAAAAGAAATGAGTTATATTTTCAGTTCATAATACATATTTCAATGCTACAGTAACAACTGGTAGTAAAATTAAAAACAAATCGTATTTACAATACTTAAAACTAATACTTTTCCTTATTGTAACGTCTAACATTCGGAGTCTGCTAACGCCTATCAAGACCCCGATGTTAAGAGCAGCATTAACCTCTGCACTCTCCATTCGGAGTCTTCTGAAGTATTACCCTCTTCATCGTTGTCTTCTACCTCGCTACTTTCAAAGTCTGCTACTGAATAATAAGCTTTCGCGCTGGCTTCTTCAGTAAACTTACAGCTGATGATATTATGAGTGAGTGAGTGAAAATATTTGGGCGGCTCTAAACAGCGAGGCCATGAGAGCCGATGAGAGTGAAACGAGGTGAGTATGGAGCAGCGCCGGAATGCAAGGGTGGAGGAAACGGGAGATCCCAGACAAAACCCGCCGACCAGCGGCGGCGTCCGGCACGATTCCGGGAGCCCCGCAGGGAATCGGACCCGGTTCGCCTTAGTGGGAGGCGAGTAGTCTAACCACTATACCACCGCGGCCCCTGATGATATTAGTGGTTCTGATGACGGTAGAAGGCGACGAAACAGATCTTGTACACGTAATTTTTTTTTCGGCTGAAAAACTGACAACTTCTGATATCCTTATTCCTGGCCTCGTATGCCTCCTCTAATTAGCCTTAGGATAAGATGCGTTGCAGATGATTGATCCACTACGTTGTAAAATGTTGCGAACATTGGATGTTGTCTTGTACCATCCATACAATTTACTATAGTATACCAAAGCATTTTCGCAGTGTGAATCAAATCTAGCAACATTGACAGCATGCTCATTATAAATACCAAACAAATTTACTGACAACATTTCGAGCAAAAATTTTATCCAATCCAACTGGTTTCGCTGCTGTTTCCGGGTCATAAAATAACCACCTTGCTGTGTTTCAATATGTTCTTGAACCAAAACCTTGCTTTGGACGATCAAGATATGCGTTATTTATTTTTTTTCCTTTGCCGAGCAATTTATTTCGGCATTATTACAATGATATCCTTCTTGTCCCCTTGTGTGGCTGTTCCAATTCTGGCGGCAAAAACAATCTAAACTAAAAAACTAATGAATGATGGCTTTATGACGCGTCCTCGCCTTAAGCTTCCAACAACGCTTATGGAGGCGGATTACGAACTATCTTAACCTACATTAAATATAAGGCAGGCGCCCACGTCCGTAGTATAGCTCGGGCCGCGATCCTTGGGTTCATGGACAGGCAAGCTGACCCCAAAGTACCGCACAGCAAAAGTAAAAATATATTTTACAGACATTACTCAAAAACAATAATACAGTTTAACATACACAATTTGCAAGAAAAAACCAGAACAAAGTCCATTACTCTAATGTATGCATGTAGAAAAGAAAGGTCTAACTTAAAATACTTAAGATAAGAAGAATCAGTTGGGTTTAGTTTTTCCAAGGATGATTAACCTCTGCCTGCCTTCTTACATACGGGGAACTGAAGAGAATTGACGTCTCTTAATACCATTGGGAATCTCCCATTTATCGTTGTCGATTGTACAGAGTAAATATGTTATTGCTTCTGTTTTGAAGGGTCCATTATTATTAATTTAGATTTGTATATCTTCTCTTTAATTAATAACTCTATAATATAATAGATTTACAGCAACATGTAGAACTAGGACGCAGACACTCCTAAACATTTCACAATTTCCTCCTTGTAATGCCGAGATACAAAAATGGTATAAAAACACTTTCATTACTACATCTCTAATTTTCTACCCATTTTTGTTATATTTGGAATGAACATATGGCCCATAAAAATTCCTCTTGCCTAGCAGTGATAATTTTGCTTCTATTATTGACGACAATGTTTCTTCTGGGGTGTACAGAATTGTCCCCAGTAGCAAAATCAATAGGCCCACTTGGGCAATTCTACTTGTAAACGAGCAGCCCACAAATGGTTCCCATAATCAGTCAACCTCCGTAATGCACCCGCAGATGCCTGTGTCCCACATGATGCCTCTGACTGTTATGCGTCGTTGGTTACATATGGGCTACTATTCAGACAACTTCCATGTATCAAAATACACAGTTCAAAAGAAATAGCGGAACATGTTTTTGAACGTCTAGTATGTTACCTCTATTTGGCTGCAGGTGGCATCAGCAGTCTAATAGCATAGCTTTAGACCTTTGCTACTCAGCATAAATCACAGTACAGTCATGTGACTCCTCAAAACAAGTGCGCCATGGTGTCAGTGTGCCATAGCGAGGTATACAGACGGAAGTTGTCATTTGGTGAGATCGTATCCAACCGAGCACAAGCGATGCGATATATCACGGACATACAAGTCATAAGAGCAGTGACATTGATCCAGGATGGGTGGAACTTTCGTCGTGTTGCCGCGGACCTCAACGTCTCCCCATCTGTCATTCATCGGTTGTGGAATCGCTACGACACAGGTCACAGTTCACCAGGCGAGTTGGGCAAGGTCGTCGATGTATTAAAACATGACGACCGATATCTGGCAATCTCTGCATTACGGCTCCGTACGACCACTGCCAGAGAAATGCAACAAGACCTCCGAAGGGCCGCTGGAGAGACAGTTTCCGAGCAGACTCTAAGGAATGGGTTACGAGAAAGGACCTTACGACCCAGACGTCCCGTTCGAGTACCCATCTTAACGCGGCAACATCGAGCAGCTCGCATTCAGTTCGCCTGTAACCAATTCGACTGGCAACTTCGCCATTGGAGAGCTGTGTTATTCACAGACAAATCACGATTTCACTTGGCGCAAGATGATAGACATGTACGTGTATGGAGACGCCATGGTGAGGAGTACATGCCAAATGTTGTCCAGCACGTCGACAGATTCAGGCGACATTCTGTGCTGGTGTGAGGTGGCAATAGTGTCGACGGCCATACGGATCTTGTCGTACAAGAACGTCTTACTGCCACGGAGTATATCGAGAAGATCGTGTTAGGCCTTCACCAGGGATGTCTTGCGACTGCTGGACATTAAAGTGATGGAATGGCCAGCGGTGAGTCCCGACCTGACCCCATCGAGGACATGTGGGATATGCTTGACATACGTGTTTGTGGTCGTCCTGTTGCACCACAGACTCTCCAAGAACTCTCACGGGCTCTCATTGAAGAATGGGAACAAATACCACAGAGAGACCTCCGTCGACTTGTACGGAGCATGCCACATAGGTGCCTGGCTGTGATAAATGCTCACAGGGGGCATACACCATATTGAAGCTCTCGAACTCTGATGAAAACCACACTTGATGACTGGATTGGCGACTGTTCCCACTTTGATTTCGACACTGTTTGGACATTTCTGTTTGTATTGTGAAAATGAATGAAAATCCAATGATGATGTGTTGCGTACTTTATCTATGAAGAATAGGCTTATGTGGTAGCATAGCTAGTTGTCAATTATTTTTCCATGCAATATGACATACATTCAAAAACATGTTCCACTAATTATTTTTAACAGTGCACAAAAAGCCCATAAGCGGCCCGAATATGTATAGCTAACTGTACCCCAAGCACGCCAATACCATCAGTGGACTATGAGTTACAGTAGTGGCCCACTGGCTCACTTCTTCCGGACTGCTGTACGTTAGCGAACTGTCGTCAGCCAACTGTTGACAAGCTACTTGTAGCTCAGTTATTGACCACTTGTAGCACAGCTATTTCCCATTTACAATCCAGCTATTCCTACCATGCTTGCTTTGCAAGGATTTACAGAAGACATGCAACAGTATGTACATTTTAATATCCTATTTTATAAATTGTGTTCTTACTGTACTTTCAAAGTAAATTATCTTGTTTCTGGAAGCATCTTAACGATTTAAATTAAGCTTGAAGTACCCGTAATAACTGATTGAAGAAGTTACATGCCAAACAAGAACAGCTTACATTTGAAATAAAAATGAGACACAGCTGCATTGCGTTACAAATAGCCTTGATGAACCTACATGGAATGCTGATTCGCATGTAGCTGCGAAGATTGGAGGTGAACCAGATAAAAGTAAATGAGATAAAGCAAATGCTACTGATGTAATTGGGACTGCAGCAGTGAGAAGTGACAGACACATTGATGGACATTTGAATTTGATGCAGAAGAGGGGATTTCTAAAGTAAAGACTGGAACCCAGTTCTTTGGTCCAGCAGTACCACATACCCTACACATCACTGAAGAAGAACTTATTGCATGTGTATAAAAATATAGAGAAAAATTGTTTCTCTGAGCTAGAGAAAGTAAATTCTTACCTTACTTGGTGTTTATATGAAGAACGATAGTCTGAGACAACTGAAGTGCTATTTAAAAGGAAACAGAAAAAAGGTTTAGAAGCAGATTCGCAAGAATATAAGGAATAATCAAGATAGCTACTCTGATCGAAATGCATCCTTAAAATGGCCGGGCGAGTGAATACAAACTTTGCCTGTATTGCCATCTCACAGTTCCTGCCTTAACACAGCGCTGGAAGTCGCTTAATCATAATAATTTGTCATCGTTACTGCACAAGAAGCACTAAGAGCTAGCTAACTTTATATATGTAGATGGCAGTCGCAACATTATACTCGCTGCCAAAAACAAATTACAAGCGTAAATGCACAAGAAAGCTGCCACCAGTGGCGCATGCTTGGAGGAAACGAGTTGGCGCGCAAAGGCCAAATTCAAGAAAGCAGCCACCCGACGAGAATTATAGAGCACGAGGAAGCCCGCGTGGTGGTCAGTGACCCAGCAGAGGGACCCTGTGTCCCTCTCGCAACTCCAGTTGTCCCGGCCGGGCTAGTCCCTTGGTCCTTCTCCCAGAACAGCAATAACCATGCTACTCATGTAGTAGAAGTGCAAAAATCCAAAATAATTATTTTATTAATTACCCCTTTAACCACTTTATGTAAATTCCCTGACCTCACATAATATTAACCTGACTTTTCGAGAACTATAAAATTACCTACCCGACTTTTCCAGGTTTTTCCTGTACGACAGGGTACAGAAGCCACGAGTTTTTAAAAGTATTATGCCGACAGTAAAAAACATGCCTCCTCAAGAGCGGTCCACAATCCTGTGATATTTAGAGGAATCCTAGATTTACTCCATAATGTTCAAACCAAGTGAACGATGGCGCCACGACATGATTCCAAACTCGGATGAGTGTCCTCCAACCATAATATAGCGGCTCTATACTTTGTAGATGTGTGGTGGTGTTGGAATAGGCCAAATCTGTCAACAGAAACAGAACATGAATATGTGTAATACATGGCCTATGAAAGGATTTGCACATGCCATTTCGACCACAAATGTTAGTAGATGTGAGACGTGTCCTACTGAGTGCCAGCTGAACACATTATATACCATTACAGATCTACCGCTATTCGGTACAATCCCTAGTTGACATGGATACATGCGTTTCTTTTCTCCATACGCGGACCCTTCCATCTGCGTGGATCGATTGGAAATGTGGCTCGCCCGTCCGACACTTATAGTTGTCAAGTGTCCAGTGGCGGTGTTTCCGAGGCTAGCCGGAGAGCATAACTGTGTAATGCAGGTAGCAATGGTACTCGTAAGTCAACGCCATGCAGGGTAATTACAAGTCCTCACCGCGTTGTTCATTGAACTCCCAGCATTGAATCCCGATGTTAGTTTCTGCAATTGCGCGCCTGTTGCTTGAAATTTAGTCTTTATGCCTGATGCCGGACACGTCCATCCAGAGCATTTCGATGAACAAAAGGCTGTAGTACGTCCGATGCTTTACCTGAATTCTTGAAATGGTCGGGCGAGTGAATACAAACTTTGCCTGTATTGCCATCTCACAGCTCCTACCTTAACATCGCGCTGGAATTCGCATAATCATGAAAATTTGCCATCGTTACTGCACAAGAATCAAAATTAAACGCGCAAGTTGGCGCTGCTATGTAGTTCGCATGTGGTTCGTCTATTCCGGTTTTTCTGGTAAGATCAGTGTATACATTTATTAAAAAATATTTGGTGGTATGTGTATGTTTTGTGATTTGGTCTGAATTCTAGCCTGGACTACATCTACAAGAGAACTCGTAACCGAACAGGAATTTTCGATGGCAGTGTAGTGGTAGCACGACAGTGAAGCAGAAGTTGCCAACAGGAAGCTGACACCCGCTGCAGGGTTAATTAACAGTGGCGCGGTACTTCAGGACGGCGGCGGCAAGTGTCGCAGGAGACGACATGAGCCCACCCTTTGCCGCAACCACAGACACACGAAGCTGCTCTTGGCCCGGCTGTGATCTCCTCGAGTGCTCGCACGCCTGCCAACCAATTCCTACACCACATCACCAATGCCACATACCATCTGCCGCGCAGACATCACCCGCCTCTCTCGCAGTGACATGTTCCTGCAGTGTGGCCACGACCGAGCTGCTCCCAGCCTCGATCCAACAACTCACTCAGTGCAAACTTTTTACTAAATTTTTGCATAACTTTTTACTAAATTCTTGGTGATTAAATGCATTTCATTTCAAATATTTAAATATATATTTAGTGTCGAAACAAACATACCGATTAATCGAAGCTAAAAAGGCCGGTTTTCATAAATATGTATTTTTTTTACATACTAAGGTGATTCTGTTTCTTACTTACTCTAACCACTGTACTGCGCAAATTGATATTAAATGGGGTAATCATGCACATGCTTTGTAAAACAAGATTATCGCCTCATTCGTTTCATGTTATAGCCAGTGCAATTATGTAATTATCTTTTATTTTTATAGAATGGCTCTGCAAAGGATTCTAACTGAAATGATGATTAATTTTACCCTGCAGAACTGCAATTCATAGAATTATCTGTTATTCTAAAGTAGCAAATAATTAAGATCTGCATCCAAGTAACTCTGGAAACGATATAAAGAGTTTCGAGACGAATCCCTTTCATTATGAGCACTTTTTTGTAAAGGAATGGGGCCACTGACCTCGGGCGACATCCAAGTAGTTGGTCGATATTCGCCTTTTTTACCCTCAAAATTACCCATTTTCAATCAAAATAATTTAAAAGTAGCTATGTAGTACAGTAAAGTCACCTGATTGGTTCAAAAAAGTTCGCAAACAGTAAGATGGACTAAAGGTTCCGAGTCAAGCCTAGTGGAAGATTAGAAACAAAGGCCATGTTAGTTTAAATTTTTGACTTTAACCACCATCTTGACCCCAAAGACCTTAAACTCAAAAAATCCAGAAAAATTACAAAAAAATTGTAAAAAATTAAAAAAAAAGGAAAAATTACATTATTGACTCCGACCGCCATCTTGACTTTAATCCCAGGGACCTTAACTCGAAAAATCGAATAAAAAGAGAAGAAAAATTATGAAAAACTGGGGAAAATATTTTATTATTGACCCCGACTGCCATGTCGTATTACCACAACATTCACCCTCGGTAACCGTGAATTCGAAAAAAACTTAAGAAAAATCACAAAAAAATTGTAAAAAAATTTAAATTTTAAAAATTAACAAAATGCAACAATAATATAAAATATAAAAATTTCGTAAACCTATTGAAAAATATACTATTATTCAAAACATATAGAAGGTCCAGGGTTTGATTCCCATAAAAATGGCGGAATATGCCCACGCCCTGTACGGTGACCAGCACGAGAATGAACCACTAGCCCTACATATCATTGGCTACTTAGTCGATCCCCCCACCTAACTACCCCCTCCACTGTATCATTAACTTTACGTCACACCAGATCCCCAAACCTCTTTCCCACTCTCCCTCCATTTACCCACTATAGCTCGACCAACACCACTACCACCAGAGTGCACTAGTAATTTAATGACGACATATTGCGCTTGCGACTGTCTGTTAGTCACGCGACATCCCGACCTCTGCATATAAATAATGTTGCCAAAGTCGCGCAACATCAAAGTTCTTCGTCTGATGCATGGACGACATATCCCCCCCCCTCCCCCNATATATATATATATATATTTATTTTTTTTTTCCCCACCGAAGCAGAAAATTTGTCAAATTTCAAGTTCCTGTTGGTATCAACGAGATATTGGAGTGTAGATCAAGACGAATCGTTCGTTTAATTGTGTGCCTGCAAGCAGCGTCCACTTCGCCTTGGGCGTTACTATCGCTGACTCTATCTGGACTGCCAACGACATTCGTAAAATATTAGGTTAGGAATACACAAGAACAGCACATGCCAAATCAGCTCGATATAGCGTACTATGGTCTAGGACTTTTCCAAGCAAAACTGGCCACCAGTTTCGAACTACTGCCGATAGAGCCACCGAGCTCAGACCGCAGGCAACACTTCAAACACCTATATGTCACAATATGTAAGAAGTTATTTTATAAGCACAGCTAGTTTAACACACTGTCAATACATTTACTGTTACATACTTGCCAACACAGCATAGCGTTACAAATTAATGTCAGTGAAAATGCCTCAACATGTGTTATACTAACCATAGTCAACATGGCCAATACCAGTTAACACAAATATGCAAGCACACCGACATGCACATAGGTTACCAACCAACAAGACCGACCGAACACACGAACTGATATCAAGACTGAACATACCAACCATCAATACCGACCAGACCACGCACAAGACCGACCAGCCATACATACTTTCCATGACAACTGACCAGACCAAACGACCATACTAAATTCACCAACCAGGATAAATGGTATTCAAGCCTGACTGGACATACAAACCGACAAGACCGACCAACTGGCATGACCAGCCGACAAGGGCGACCATTTGTTTCCACCAATCGATCATACAAACTGACCATACCAAAACGACCAGGCTTAGCAACCAAACATACAGATTGATATACTAGAACGACCAACTGAAAAGATCAATGGGCAAGAGCAACCATTAAGATTAACTGTACCAACCAATCAAGCCAAACTACTATACCGACCGACAATGCAGGCCAACAAGACTGACCGGACAAATCGACTAGCCCAATCGACCACACCAAACGACCAATAAGGCCGATTGATCATACTGACTGACCAGCCATACCAACCATACAGAGTGACCATGACAGACCGACCAACTGAAAAGATCACTGGGAAAGACCAACTGGACCTACCAACCAACAATAACGACCATACCGACCGACCAACAAGACCGACTATACCAACAGATCATACCGAAACCATACCGATCAGATATACCAAACATATGCTGGTCATGACAGCTGACCATACCAAACTACCATATCAGCCAATCATGACAACCGACCAACATCCATACAACCATACCAAGTATCAATACCGACCAACTGAAAAGACCACTGGACAAGACCAACTAGAACAACCAAGAAAACCATTCCACCAGACTAACCAGCAAGACCGACCGACTAGCCCAACCGACCATAAAAACCAGCCATACGAACCATACCGACTGCTCATAACAACAAACGATGTCGATCAATATCGAAAAACGTCATAACACGAATCTTATTGCAAAGTTGTTCGTGAAAATATTAGCAAATCCCATCGCGAACCATATCGCGAAACAAGGCCCGAGCTACGAAAAATGTCTCAAAGTATATCGTAGTCCATTTCGCGAACCAAGGCCGGAGCTGCGAAAATATGCCTCAAAAGCATGTCGTGAGTCATTTCGCGAACCATGACTCTAGCAATTAGAAATGTCTCAAAAACATATCGCGAACCAAGACGTGAGCTACAAAAACAAGCTTCAAAACATGTCTCCATTAATTCCACATCATGCCATGCAAAGAAGAAACCTAGGCAAGTCCACAAAAGTTATGTATGGCGTACTAAGTCAGTCGGTCTGCCCGAGAGGTCCAAGACACTTCCCAATAGTTAATCACGGGTTCGAGTCCCGCACCCAACAGAATATAAAAATAAAACATTATATAAGAACTGCATAAAAATTCCTAATAGTAGGCACAACGAGCTCAAGTCGCGAAGCACATCGCAAGTCCCGTAATATGTCGCGAAGCACATCGCAAGTCCCGTAATATGTTGCGAAGTACACATCGAACCAAAATACGAGTCCTGTCGCAAATCATCCATTTGAGGTGTATCCATAGATACAGACATGTTCGGCGTAAAATGCCTTTAGTTAGAAAGGATATTTTTTATTTTATAAAGAAAATTAACACTTTTACTCGTGACTGTACGAATACTTCTGCCCACGTATGTATGCTTTTGTCATATGGCACATAGCCGATGCTGTATGACAATGAAGTCTCGAGCCAGACGGCCGGATGCTGAAGAACACACCATCGACACAGCATGCTTGCGAGCATGTCCGCGATTCTCGACGATACACCATGTGATCAGGTTCGTACTGGCGACACACTCACCGACATATTCGATGTCCAATGGCATGTTTTCTATTTACGAAGCACTTCGCTAAACATCGCGAATCATCCATCTAGTTCGCGAAACATTTATGGTACTACTCTAGTAAGGATCCCAATAATGTATGCTCACATAAGACATTCTACCATACAATTATAATGTAAAAATATCGGAGCACTCTGAGAAAACACACTTATACTGTTCGTAAAGGGGTCACAGGTAACTGGAAAACACACTGATGCTGTGTTTTCACTGTATTTTACTTCGCCGTGGAAGCTCGGTGTGCGTGAAGTCAGCGATGGGGTCCTGAATGGAGTTTAGTTTATTCTAAACGTGACGGATGTTTTCAATGACCGGTAGATTTTCTGAGGGCGATGCTAACGCCACTGCATTAAACATCTTCACTACAGACAATCATCCCACGTCACACTTCAGGAACGATGGCAGCCCATGGCTCCACCCAGCACTAACGTCGCCTTCATGAGTTATACATTCGCCCTGGATTGCATCTCCACAGCTCATCGTCAATATGCATATTGTTACGAGGTGTGGTCAGGGCCTTAGCTGAGCGGCCTGCCTGATCACGCCTTCACTTATTTATCCAGGACACGGGGCGTGATCGCTATTAGTTATGAAATCGTAAACCACAGAAACCCAACCCCCTTCCACCGGCAAGTAAACGGGGACAACGCAGCCGACATAGGGCAGTGTAGTCCGTGGGCGGTGTCTTTTGTCGTCGGGCCATTGGAACGAGAAGACCACTGAAGATGGGTGTGTCCGGCCGTCGACTTGCGCCATCTTAATCAGCCTCCGGATTCATGAACAAGGTGGCGACTCTCCAATTAGACTTTACTCAGAACGTGGCTGGTTAAATCTTCATAATTTAATATTTCAGTACAAAATATCACGCGGGCGTATGCACTTTTCAAGTTAGGTACAGTTGTCGCTTGATTCATTTACAAAATTTCAAAATAATAAAAACTTGAGAACTCATTGAGTTAATGACACTTCGACTTTCTTTAGATAACCTTTCTTCTAACAAAGACTGCCACATTATAATACATGTACTAATTTTGTATATGAGTTCTGTATCACAGCGTACCCTGTTTCCAGGAAGCTGAATTCGTGCATATGCCCGCGTGATATTTTGTTGAAATTTATTCTTAACGGGGATATAGGGGCGTAACAAGTTATTGATAAGAGTTATGTGATGAACACTATATAAAAGAGTTTATTTAACATTAAGGTTGTACAATGTTATTTCAATATAAATATGATTGAGTATGAACGGGAGGAGTTATACTAATATATTGAAATATTAAATTATGAAGATTTAACCAGCCACGTTCTAAGTAAAGTCTAATTGGAGAGTCACCACCTTGTTCATGATTCCGGAGGCTGATTAAGATGGCGCAAGTCGAGTTGAACTAAGAAATACTCCGTATTGGCAATCGCAAATTCAGACAGAGTAATGAGGTGAAGTTCATTCAGAAGATGGCTGGCGTCTCCCTTGTAAGATGCCCACACCACTTTCTTCGAGATGATGGCTATATGCGACGTGGACTGCGTGCAAAGAGAGGAGATTCTTTTGCTGAAGGGGAAATGTGCCAATGGAAAAGACTGAAAGACATTTCTGACCGCTTATCGTTACATCTGGGCAACTGGTGAATTGAGAAATCCCTATATCTAATAAGAAAATGTTTACACCCACGGGTCAAGATAGAGTCTTAGTCTTTAAATCCCTTTTCCGGAATCAAAATTGAATAATAATAGCATATAAGGTAGAAAACATTTCTTATTACTACGATTTTTGACCATAAGCAATGTTAACTAGGTACTTTTTTTTTTTTTTTTTTTTTTTTTTAACTACATAGATAAACCTACAAGGGAACAAAGCAGAAGATGATGCGAGTTCAGTTAAGTTACAGTCGTTATTTAAAACATGGAAATTATGCATAATTTTCAAGTATATAGCCTTTAAGCGTCTGTTGCGACCGTAGAGTGAATATGTGGTAGAGTGTGTATGAAAGTTGCACAATTACCATTTCTGTTTCCAAGCACTGAACTGCTTTTCTTCCTATGCAACTGTCAAGACCATGGCACGTGGCCTCGACTAACGGTCGCACTCTGTTCACGTAAATAAGTGCTTTGATATGCCACTACACTACTTTAGACTAAGTTGTAACGCAAATACAATATAATAAAGTTACACAAAATATTACTTTTTTCGTGACGGTATGGGGAGCAATTGGGGTATCATAGGCGATCTCGGTTGCTACGAATTGTGGGCACTTTGAACAGCAACAACTACATCACGGATGTAGTGGAGACTGAAGTCGTACACTTCTTTCAGCGCCCTACTGGAGCCATATTCCAACAAGACAACGCCTGACCACACGTTGCCAGAAATGTCCAGGCCATCTCCGAAGCAAGGCAGATACCCCTTCTTCCCCGCACGCGTATTATGACCCATCGACGCAAGCTTGTTTCGGAACGCAAATTCGCGTTGTACCGTGTTTCAGATTACGTTTTAGGGAATATGGCCACTCTCCTTGCGATGATTGCTATATTTTGTTCCAACGCAAAACTTTGCGTTAATGCACACTTTTCAACGACAGGTGGCAATACTTTCGTGGTAAAATCTCTCTCTTTTGAATAAAATCGAGGCACATTTCTGTCTTCAAATGTTCTAAAAGCCATTTGTGACATCAATGACATGAAAACACCTGCGCGAAACACATGTGTAAAGAAACATATTACAAACATTTATCTGCTATTCACGGTAAAGCGAGCACTTTTGAAAGCCCTCTCATTTGGAATAATAGCCAATGAATATATTTTATTTTAACCTTAGACATTAACTTCCGAGTGCGGTGGAATACACACACTGTGTTCATTACTTACAAGGCAATATTTATTTTAAAAGATTGTAAAAGATTAAATGATGGCTGAAAGGAAAAAGTAACTAGGGCCTCAAAAGTGCCCACGTGGTCATCTAGAGCGAAATTGTGAGATGTGTGTAGTTAAAACTGATGAAACGTGATTTCATACATTTCGAATACTCTTACACGTATTGTTCTTGTGTGCCGCTAAACACAGCTTATAAATACTAACACCCTTAGTCTACTCATAAAATGTCGGGTAGAAATCTGGAGTTGATAGAGTAGATGTGGTGTTTTGAGGCGATGTAACTTTGGGAAACGTGAATTTTACTCAAACAATGCAATTTAATGAACAGAATATTCTCCCTTAAAGTGGTATTTCGTAATAAATCCTTTATACCATTAACAACCAACATTGGCTAAAGATGAGGTAGACTGATTATTCGTCTTCTGCGCATGTACCCATTATTGACCTATCCCAAACCAATACGGCTGTCAAAGCCATATGGTCAACATAAAATACCTTTAACAATTTTAATTTAATCAAACTACATTACAAATGTGTTAGAGGAAGTATACAAACATCTCAAAGCACTTACTAAACAGTGTTATAGCCTGAAATCCTACCCACTTAGTTTATGATAGTCGTGTTAGCAGGGAAGAAGTTCAATGTTGGGACACGGAGACTGGTTCTGCGCAGCCAGCGAGATCACACTTCTCCATATTCGCTCTACGGTTCTCAAGAACACTTTCAATGCCTATTTGAATCGATGACATGGCGTGTAAGCGGCTCGTCGAGGCTTTACTAATATATTGATAGTTTTGCAAGTAATGTGACTACATTACTCTGGACTGTATTCGTCTGTTTATGACACTTACTTAAGTATGTAATAAATCATTCCATCCTGATGGTTCTTGTATGGTCTTGCATTTTTCACAATCATGAGTGTACATGCGGAGGCTGAATTTAACTCAGAACACGAAATTATTTAAAAATAAAAACTATACTATTTTAATGTTGTTTTATTTCTCGTACACATATAGGCAGCCATTTAGACAAAAAATCTATTCTGAATCACGTACGTTATTCGGGCTATCTCATTTCATCTTTAATAAAACCTGATGAACGTTAACTTAAAATTTAACATTTGCGATTAATTCGTTTACTGACCAAAAAATTAAAATTCTGAGAGTTAGGCTACATTACAATTAATTCAAGAAGTCATGACCGAACTAAGAACACGAGGTGGACAACGTCATGAATGTTTGCGTCGTTTGTAGATTTTAAATTATGTACGCATAAGCCAGGGGGTGTTAAGTAATTAATATATAAAATAATAAAATAACTATACACAAAGTGACGCAGTATTAGGATCATTAAGATGGCCTGTGACCGGTTTTGTGGAATGGGAGCCGAGAGTGACATAAATATTTTTTAATTGACATTTACCAATTAATTGTGCAGGCAGAGTAAGATTCTTATTCAATTTAATTACATGTTGCACTTACCGATTACTTTGCCTATATAACATTTCTTAATTTCTATTGGAGTTATATTGAATAGGGTATCATTACTCATCACGTAGAATAAAGTTATGCTGTGAGTTCAACGCTAAAGAATCTTGCATTTGTGAAACTTACGAATTTCTTGATTTCAATGCATACTCCTCATTTACTGTATCTTTTTTTCTGAGCATATCAGATGAAATTCAGTTATTAATATTACGAATACGGCATGGCCTGTTCGTGAATTTATATTTAGGTAATACTTTATTTGATTTATAAATTTGTTGTTTTTAACATGTACCCTATGGAGAAAACAATATCCATTTTCTCTTATTGCGGGGCATTAGTACAAATTTAATCAAATGCATGTATTTTTTAAATTTCAATTAAGAGCAGGGTCTCTTCCCTTAATACATCACGTACAATTCGATAATGGTAACTGCGAGTTCTAATTGAATTATTCCTCAATTCATCTAAGTAAAAGTTAGATAGTTAATACAATTACTAATTTTGATTTGTATCCTATCAATTAGGGGTTTTTAATCTTCTATAGGTATGGGCAGTGATATTTCGCGAAAAAATTTCGAGACAAAATACAGTCCAAAGCACTGTAGGGTCGTCCAGCTTCTTTGATTGGCTAAATACAAATATGTTCTGGCCCGTGTTAACCGTTTGCGCACGTATCACGAAGGTTCAGTGTCGGAGTTACTTAGTTCTCAGTAGCTTGGTCAAAGACGGACACGGCACCAGCAGCCAATGGAGGTATAACAACAGCTGAGGTGTGTATATATTATTGAAGTCTACCGTGTGCTCAGATTTTTACGCGAAAAGTCACTGGCCCATCTATAGGCATCATCACGCAAAATACGATTCCGCTTACCAGAGCTATAAGTAGTAGGCTATACTGGCAGGACGTAGGAACATGCATAACTAGAACTGCAAAGCATAGCTAGTTGCATTTCATCTGAAACAGTATGTAACATAATTTTATCATATAACTACAACACCTAGCTTGACGCACATCAATCGTTTCGGGATACAACAAAGCTAAAGGATATGATTACTTCATGCGAGACCATTACTACAGCTGAGCGATATATACCTATGCTTTTCTGTGAAAATACAAAGCACAGCTTGTCTATAAATACATTCAGGACACAGTGCAGACAACACATTCACGTACGACGAAAGAGCTTGTCACATGTGAAGGGTTACTTCACATTAACCAACTATCAGTATACACATGCTACTTCGGATACAACAGCCAAGTCTACCTTGCACATATCAACCGATTCGGTGCACAATGTAGGTAAAAATACATCGCCAAATTTTAGGGACAAGACACACCAAAATCCAAATTATCATTACTGAATTGAATATACCCTCGGATGGAAAAAAAAAACGCTAATCGATAGGAAATAAGTTAAAACTAAGAA
>NQII01000764.1:393814-419178 GCA_002778355.1 Clitarchus hookeri
CGCCCTAGAGTCCGTGTGGATTATGTAGATGTGGTAGTTGCGGGGTTCATGTTGTGGCAGTTGGAATATGGATCGGCTTGAAGTCCTCTTCGCTACGGTAGGAAACNCCGTGTGGATTATGTAGATGTGGTAGTTGCGGGGTTCATGTTGTGGCAGTAGGAATATGGATCGGGTTGAAGTCCGCTTCGCTACGGTAGGAAACCTTTTGTGAAAGGAATTAAAGTAGACGGATAATTGAGGTATAAGGAACTGCCAGATGCCTTCGTGCAGTCCTTGGGCCAGGTGGGCCGATCAAACGCTGGGCGGTGTGTTCACAGTGGCCTTGCGCGCCTTGCACTTGTATTTCCGCTGGGTGTGCAGATCGTCTTCCACGCGAGCACGGCAGACGCCTCGCAGGCGGTTCGCGTACGCGTCAGCCTTTCTTGAGTTCGTAAGTCTCTAGCCCTACTTGGCGTGACTCATTACCACAATGAAAATAAAACCTTTTAACAATGAAAAGAATTTAAATTTGGTAAGTTAACTGCTCTCCCCGTTACAATAATTATTATGTGCAATTTTACAGAAAATACACGTGCTGTCAACTGAATACATTTTATATCACTGACATAGCAGTGATGTATTAAGATATTGTTACAGACTAAAACGGTACGTGACGTCACTGGGTTAGGACACTGATGGGATGGTATCGAAACGTAGAATAGTAATAAATTAATAAATTAATAATTAGAACAATGCAAAAAGAAAAGAAATGTTGCAGCTGCTTTTTAACTACGTTTCAATACGTAAGAGGGAAATGGAACGGATACTTAAAGTACATTTACATAATTATTTAAAATATAGGACAACCAAATGTTGACGTAATAAATTTTACTTATTACACAAGAAATATGTTTAAGTATCAGATAATAATGTTTATTGAATATGGTGAATTATACAATTGGCGTTGTCTATAAAACTTAAAATATTAAATGACAGTGAATAGAAGTATTATAATTGAGATGTCTCTATTTTATGACGTATACTCTTACAATTTCTTTATTTGTTATCTGAATAGTTTCATTTAAAAAAAAAATTTTTTTTTTTTTTATAAGCAGTGGAGTATGTCATTTGTTCAACTGCTTTTGTATCTTAAAACTGGTTAACGTTTTACTGTTATTATAAATAATACTTTTTAAACATCTTTCAGAGGCCTCCTATGAGTTATAACATTACATTTTTATTGTGTGTTATGTTGGAACTTTTGAGTAAAGTAAAGTTTGTTATGTACGCTGATAGAGAACCACGCGCTTGATATAGGCCGTCGTTAACCGTCTCGTCGTCGTCATTCATCATTAGACCTTTGGGCGACCCGACCAGCCAAGCAGACCAGGAAGATGGGTGTCCGGCCGTCGCTAACCGTCTCCTAGATTCAGCCTCCGGCAACATTAATAAGGTGATGACGTTCCGGTTAGGGTTATTTAAAATGGCGTGAGTGAAGTAATAATAAACATAATATTAAATTCAATGTAAAGCTCCCCCGGTCAATGGTAACTTAAATAACTAATGTATAAAATCTTCATGTAATAAACCTTATACTATTTTCTGTGCTCTACCGAATAATGAGTAATTATTTGAGATACGCCCCCAGCATGCTCTCATTTCTCAACATTCTTTCAAGTGCGAGCTAGCTGAAAAGCTAGTTCGTAACACTATGTATGCTAAACGTACTTAGTGTGTTTTTTTAATTTCACTCTGAATTCGAATTAGTGGAAAACCACTGATTCGCAGTGAAATTCAACTACTAGAATCCTGTGAAAATGACTCCACTTAGAATCAGTGGAAAACCACTGATAGTTCCAGTGAAATAATTTCACTAATTGAATTAGTGACGTGGAATAATTTCACAGATTGAACAAGTGACGGCCAACGACAGCGGCGAATTAAATATTGTTTTTATGGAATTTAGCCAAATAATGACGAGAAATAGACTACGATAGTTTACTATTTATAATACGCAATTTACAGTAATTTAAAAAAGTAAAAAAATTTCCGCGGTGGCCGGGATTGAACTTGCATACCCTTTTCAATTCTCTTGTAGGCCGTTTCCTTAGCCTCTATTTTTTAATTGACAAATGTATTGGCCAATACATTTGCCGTTGGACAGAGCGTGTGTGATGGTGTGTGTTGTTGACGTTTGACGAGCTCAAGTTAGACCGACCTGATGACAAATGCACAGTACACCGTGCGCGAAGATTTGCCGCGGAGGAGCCGGCGCGAACTCCCGACCCTCCGTCGGCCATTCTGCCTCTGAGCTATGGGGACACAGCTCCATCTGAGCTACCAAGTCAATTTGACAAGAGAAAGAAAAATATATGTCTTATGTTTCCTCATCGAAAGCACTAGCTTTAAATTGTATGCCCTAACTTTTCGTTTTTGGTTTAATTGGTGCCGTTAGGATTGTTAAAACGAACAGTACATATGAGTGCACTCGCTTCACCACATTATGCAGTTTCAACCTCCAAACAGAGCGCTGTGATTATTACATGACGACGAAATGAAAGACGTAAAAACGGAATGAAAGACTGAATGTTCATGTTACCTCATAAAATGGTGTTTTGAAATACGAAACATATTTTAGAAAGTTTTTTTTATTTGGTTTTATTAGTCTATGCGTTTTTATTTCACTAGATTCACGTTGTTTATTTTTACACGCTGTTTAACTGATCCATCAGTCAACAAACAAATCACTGAAAAACAACGAAAAATATGACTGATGAATCAGAGGAAAATGCCACTGAATTAGTAAGTGAAGGAAAACTGGAATTTTTTCACTGATTCATCAGTTAAATCCATTGAAGTGACTGTTGAATTAGTCAGATACTGTTAAATGGTTGAAACAGTGAAATCCTCATTGATTCTGGTTTAGAGTGTACGTTTTCAAATGTTCAACGTAGCTGAAGCACTAACTCTGCTTATCGTAGTAATCTCGGTGATTGCCCTGCGCAACACTAGATAGCTCTGAAATTGTTTGTGTTTGCTCATGGCACCGCCAAACAGAGAGAATCACCCCTTCTTCTTTAAAGAGATACACGCCACTCTGGTGTATCGCGGACAGGGGTGAAGTGAAGCAGTGATGGTGCCATGGGCAAATTAAAGCAATTAGCGAGTTTTCTTGAGCGGGTGCGAAAACTAGCTACGGATTCATCCCTTATATTCAATGGTCATCGTTACGATGGTCTATTTAAGGCAGCAGTTATGAATTGCACAAACTTATTGGTTTTTTTCTGATACTCGCATCAGTAAATAGCCCCATGTTATACTTTTAAATTTAGATTCAAACCGATAAAGGATTGACATAAAATGTGGAATGAGTAAAAGTTTTTGTTGTTGCTGTGAAGTTAATTGAAGAGTTCTCGTCTAAAATTAATCATACTGAAACAAAACCTTCCCCAGGACAATACAAGTGCACCAAGTTAAAAATGAGAACAATGTTGTTTTGCTTTTTCGGAATCTTATTTAATTGGTGGACGATTGTATTTAATATAACATTGAAGATAGTATTCATTATGACATGGGAGACTGCATTTAATATGACATGGGAATGCTAAACGTATTCAAATATTGAGAGCGTAACTATTCAGAGTTCGATATTAGTCATTCTGGTTCAACTAATGTGGAAACATCAATGAACAGAGTAGGGGGGCCTACGACATAAAATATGTTCACACATATGACAATGTTGTAAAGGGCAGAAACCAGACAAAGGATTTTTATGCAAATGGCCTTGAACGTGGAACATTCTACAACAAATAGAGCCCGTACCGTGGGGAGAAAATAATGTGATACACAATATCGTTACGTAGCTGTACTTCAAGATATATTATTAGAGACGATGATGGTGAAGTGAAAGTGGCATTTATACGAGTGTGTAAATTACAAAATGTCGGACAAGATTTTAAGCTGGAAAAAAAATTACGTTTTGTATGTAAATTCTGAACGAACTGTTTTAGTGCTAACAGCACCAACAATACTGTTGTGTGGTATTAAGAATGTAGGGCCTACTACAAGTTCTGGTCTGATGTTTATGTATTTGAACTAACCTGAAATAGTTTGTTCTGTACTTTCTGTACGAATTACATGACATATAATTTCATTGAAATGAAATATAAACGTTCTGTAATTTAAAATGCATTAAATTATTACATTTATACTGTGCAAATTGTTTAAACTGTGTTTCGAAACTACTATAATATAATCAATATAGAACTTTTTTTATGATTTTCAAGTGCACCCAGTATGTAGTTTGTGTTAAAAATGTTGTATTGTTCAAATATGAATGTAACTTATGAACCTACAGTAAGTCTCTGATAAATCTGGGGGAAAAAATAGTGTTTATCTAATTTAAAAGTTGTTAACTCATTCCTCGCCGTACTTATCCTCCCTTAATAAATTCACGAAAACTGCAAAGTTTTATCTATATTTTGTTACATCCCATAATAAACGTAGGTTCCATTAATTTCACATATATTAAAAGTCAGTATTATAGTTTTTATTTCCGCCACTTACAAAGACCGGTGTACACAGTTAGCAGACAATTATTAACTCTTTCACGCTATGGCTATAAAGTATCCATGCTGCTTATCTATACGCTCAAAAAGTCATTTATATGTTTGGAAGACTCATAATAAAAATAAAAAAGCTTTATTAAATATCATTACTATTCTCACACGTGGCAGCAAAGAACCAACATTTTAAACTAATTTGAACGTAATTATAAATGTGATATTTTAATGCTATATATGCTGTGTTAATGTGTAATATTTCACCTACCTTAAAAAATAAACTTATTAGCAATCTGGAAAATAAACAGAAGTACGCACAAATTCTAAACATATATAACTAGGTACAGGTGATTTTCGTGCAAATATTTAAAGACCAGCTGTACTCCAAAATACTTAAGAGCATATGCACTTTCGTGGTTGGATGATTTTAAATGTCACGTGCCTCAAGTGTCTGCCCGCGAATCAGTATCGGAGTACTTTATTGCGATTGGCCCAGTCAAATAATAACATGTCTTCTCACGTGGACACGCGGCCAATAACCAAAGGAAGTTGTGATAGTGGACGTAGGATATCGAAGTCTAGCATGGCTATAAATATTTTCGCGAAAACGACCTGTCCCTATATATAAGTATCTGTCCCTTTTAAGTGCGACTCATTGACCAAGCAGACTGTATTCATTGATTAATTGTAAATATGTTTACAAACAGCCGAATAAAATTGCAATGGTTGAGTTCTCTATATTTCACTGGTTTCTTTAGAAAGCCGACAAAAAAGCGAAAGCTTCAAATACAACCTAATATAGTAAACTCAGTAAAGTCAACTACTACGGCACATGAACTATGGCTATATGATCAAAACTTACTGCAGCGACGGATGGCAAACAGACCTTGTACCGACAGACCTTGGGATTCCAATCGGCGGAGTCAAGGTACGTTACCCTCGTACAGCACGTTCAAGAACTTTAAACACGACACAGCATCTACACACGTTTTAAACAGGCAACAAGAAAAAACTGTCAAACCTTTAAGCGCCATGAAAGTCTTTAAATAACAGTTTTGTGTAAGGGTCTCTATGATGCAGAATGCTCACATAGAAACGTGATATTGCCATTAGCAATAGACATTTAGGCATACAACAATGATAAATACTTATGTTAACTCTACACTTTAATTTACTAATACAATTACAGCATTACCAGAGTATTTCACTTAGTAATACACCGTCACATACAAAGTCAGTAAGTTACAAAATATATTTCCATCAATATTTTACATTCAGTGCAATGAATAAATTAAAGCTTCCTTTAAGGATGAGACTAAAGATATACTTCTATTTTTAATCAGAGTTTGTCACATGAACCATGCATTTGTATTCATGTATTCATAATGCCCATGAATGTAACTGTTTAAACCAGTGGTGGCCAACCTTTTTATAATATGCGCTACATTTAGAATGTTTTGCTTTAAGCGCGCCCCCATAAATACATATTATTATTCTAAGAATATTTTATAACTGAAAATGCTCTACACACAATATATTATATAAATTTTGAACAGTGCAGCATTGTTTAAAGGAAAATTCGTTAAATATTTCAATAACAATAAACCTAATAACGTTGTCGCGTGCAGGTTTATGGATTATAGAACAATGTTAGCTCACAACCATCCCCCCCTCACACCACCCCCCGCCTAGCGCACTTTGCTGGCGCCTTCATGGCGGCACGTGGAACCACAGGCAGGTGGAAAATTTCGGGACACGTGGAGCTGAAGCGAAGGCCTCCCCCCCGCACCCCCTTCATCTTCGTACGTCTCTAGCCGCCGGGAGATCTGTTGAGAGTGCAGGGCTTTCTTGAGTCATCAGCAAATAATCCGGTGTAGTTCGCCTGAACGCAGTAAATACGCACCGCGGCAGAAATACCGGACGAGATGTATTAGTGCCGAGGTATTACCCCGCCCCGCCCCTCCAAACCTTCAGAAACGAGGACACGTGTGTTTGAAGGCTTGGTTAGGCGTCTTCCACTTCACCCCTCTCACCACCTTCCCCCCTACAAGGCGCCACGTGCTGCCAATTCAGGACAAAGGCGGGCATGTATAAAAACCCCTTTCCAAGAATAGGAGGGGGTCAGTAATATCGGGTACGTCAGGCAGTCATATCGGGGCAGTTGTTAGTTCATCTTCACCGCCGAGAGACGTCAGTTCGAGCAGAGAGTAAGTCAGTACAACAGTTACTAAGGCCGGGATATCGGAANCAGTTGTTAGTTCATCTTCACCGCCGAGAGACGTCAGTTCGAGCAGAGAGTAAGTCAGTACAACAGTTACTAAGGCCGGGATATCGGAATCACGCCACGTCCATCAGCCGCATCATTAAGGGGTCAGTCATATCGGGACAGTTGATCATCACCGGGCCGCGGGGAGAGTTGCGGGAAGAAATCACGAGAAGACGTGAGTACGAGTCCGAACAGCAGTCCAGGGAGAAGCAGCACAGGGGGCCTGCATCCAAGGCCTACCACTTCGCTGGAACTCATCCCCAGATGACAGCCTACCCACACTCACCGATGAGTTAAGTATAAAATTCGTCGCCTAAAGAAGCCCCACTCAACCACGAATTCGCCCCGTGAATACGAGTAGCCAAAGTACTACAGTACCACACCTCTCAAGTTTTGATGTTGTGTATTTGTGAATATAGACACGAGACAATATATTCGTACTTCAAAATACAACTGTAATAATCTACCTCATTACAATTCCCACAACCCCCACGCACTTTATAGTCGATGCCTGGGGGGCATTAACTCTGACCATATAAGCCACCATGTCTTCTACAGTGGCGGTACCTGCGTTGAGTTAATTTACTACCCAACGTGAGGCCTAGATAAGCCTGCAGTAATATACCTCAAGTTCAATTGACCGCCTATCATGAGGCCCAGTATAACAGGAATAAACTCACGCGAGCTGCGTCAAGTTAATTTGGCGCACAACTGTGGGGCCTACATACGTCAACGTTGTACAAAAATTTCTCGTGACACATGGCACTAAAACTACACCCGCGTGCCACAAATGGCACTGTGCCGCGGGATGGGCTTAAACAACGATTATAACTACATTAAATCGCATTTTATCGAACAACAAACATGGTCAAAATTATGAACGTCATTTTCGTCGCGAAATTGTCATACAATTTCACAGAATCGGGTACTATGCCAAACTGTGGAGAATCTCAGTAAACTGCACTAATCAACAAGATATGCGAAAAAAAAAAGTTGATTCTAAAGATAAAATTAAGCAAAATAATTTTTAAGGACTGTAGTAGTCTTTCATCCCAATAATTTTCTTCTAAACCAATGCAAATACGGAAATTATTGTTAGAAGTCGCCTAACCTGTATCCAAGTTCGTGAGGGAAGGAAGTCTCGGTGAAAATAAAATAACTAAATTTTATTACTTAATTTATTCACAATGTTATAAAAATACACACAAATATTATTAACTACATTAAACTACCTAACCTTACCAACACCTACTATTCCTATCAGTGAGCACAATATTTATGCCAATCTCATTATAATTAAAGTCCTTATCAATGTCCTGATACTAGTTGGTCACTTCATCCTCACTTGTTAGTTACAGATATGCAATCAAAATGTCCATTGCTATCCATTAAAATCATTCCAAATGTCTTCCCCCCACGCATTCAGTCCCACGTGCCTACAGTCCAGCCGGTCAGTCTCTCTCTTCACTCTCCCGGTGTTTGCAGACTACACTTGCTGGTCACTGCGCACACATCTGGTGCAAGTGACCGTACAAGACTCCAAACTCTCTACACCGAACCACACCGCGGCTTATATAGCTGAGCTGGCCCACCCCAGAGGGTTCTTCGCACCTCGAGTCACGCCAAGGATGGGGGTGACCAGAAAGCTCGCGCAACGACAATCCAAGTCGTTCAATCTTCCAAAGACGGGAGAAACACTGTTGACTGAAATTTGTCAATATTAGCTATTCCGGACGTAATTTATTCCATACTCCAAGGTGTAATTAAGGTGCCAAAGTTATTTTGTTTACGTTCGCTCGTGGGGAAGGCATATAAACGNATTCCATACTCCAAGGTGTAATTAAGGTGCCAAAGTTATTTTGTTTACGTTCGCTCGTGGGGAAGGCATATAAACCATGTATTATCTTTAATGTGTATACCATATTTTGACTAACAAATTTAATCACCCGTCTCTAGCGTGGGAATCTAGAATATGAAGGTGGTTTTATCTCGAAACGTTTAAATTAGAAACGCGTAGTGATTTTAACAGAGTCCCTGCCAATTATATCGCAGTTTCTTGGAATGTGAAATGATCACCAAAAGAAAAAAAAACACTATTTTATCTGTACTGCACACAGAAATTTCGGCAAAATATTCTCCCNATTCCATACTCCAAGGTGTAATTAAGGTGCCAAAGTTATTTTGTTTACGTTCGCTCGTGGGGAAGGCATATAAACGATGTATTATCTTTAATGTGTATACCATATTTTGACTAACAAATTTAATCACCCGTCTCTAGCGTGGGAATCTAGAATATGAAGGTGGTTTTATCTCGAAACGTTTAAATTAGAAACGCGTAGTGATTTTAACAGAGTCCCTGACAATTATATCGCAGTTTCTTGGAATATGAAATGATCACCAAAAGAAAAAAAAACACTATTTTATCTGTACTGCACACAGAAATTTCGGCAAAATATTCTCCCTCCCATTCTTGTATAAGTGCAATGATTATAACTTAACATTAAACTGATGTTTCTAACACCATACACGCAATCACTTTAAACGCAGCAGACAAAGTGTTTCGCTGACGAGGCTATGCACCTACACCATCGAACACTTAGGAATACAGAAGTTGAAATAGCCGCGTATAGCGCGAAATCCTGCCGCATACGCCAACAAAATGGCGTCACTGACCAACCTCATGTCGGAACGCGGTTCGCCAATCAACGCTCGGTAGCTTACTTGCAAACCAACAGCCCAGCCAATAAGGAATCTTTCGCAGCACGCAATAACCAATCGCACACAAGGTGTGTTTCAGGACCTTGCATGATCCATCAGCGAACGGATATACCAACATTAAAAAAATCCGCCACGCCACTTCAGGAACGTCACTTACATGTACTTAACTACCTGCACCCCACCTTGAAGCACTGCAGCGACTAGGCGCCGCTGTCTTTATATCTGGTTCACCGGCCCTGCTCTTAGCACGCTGGTCCGCGTGCTAGTTATTTCACACAAATCTCACGATTCGAGACGTCGTATATACAATACTGAAGCACTACGTCTAGGGTGTAACTTTCAGCGTTCCCCCTCCTGTTCCATGCAAACATCAGTGCTGTTCATTAACATGTGTCCTTGGAAAATCGACACCTACAAGATCAAGTCCACAAACAGCTGCTGTGCATGAAATAAATATGATTATTATTATATTTCAAGCCGACACTACGAACACAAAGTCAGCCCAAAGGGAATATTTCCTGCGATTTCGCATGCATGCAGAGCAACGTCGTTAAATATCAAGAAAACTATAAAAGGAACAAAGCCATTAAATAATTTCTGCGCCCTGGCTCGACACTAGANCACGCAATAACCAATCGCACACAAGGTGTGTTTCAGGACCTTGCATGATCCATCAGCGAACGGATATACCAACATAAAAAAAATCCGCCACGCCACTTCAGGAACGTCACTTACATGTACTTACATGCTGGTCCGCGTGCTAGTTATTTCACACAAATCTCACGATTCGAGACGTCGTATATACAATACTGAAGCACTACGTCTAGGGTGTAACTTTCAGCGTTCCCCCTCCTGTTCCATGGAAACATCAGTGCTGTTCATTAACATGTGTCCTTGGAAAATGGACACCTACAAGATCAAGTCCACAAACAGCTGCTGTGAATGAAATAAATATGATTATTATTATATTTCAAGCCGACACTACGAACACAAAGTCAGCCCAAAGGGAATATTTCCTGCGATTTCGCAGAGCGACGTCGTTAAATATCAAGAAAACTATAAAAGGAACAAAGCCATTAAATAATTTCTGCGCCCTGGCTCGACACTAGACAGTCGCTTCCGTTAGTACGTGGCTCTTATCGTGCGCACATCGCTCTTCTTAGAGTCAAATACGGCTGCTTTCCCCTGCTAAACCTCGAGAAGCTACGTCCAACTCTTACAAAGAACGATAGCTAGCGATGTTACTGGGCTGGTCGCACGATGGCGCCAGAAGCATCAACAAGACAGATACCTTATGTAAGGCCGGGAAAATAGCTCAAAGAACGAGGAGAACTTTTATAATTTCTTCATTTATTCTATGGGGTAAGTTATGTTCCATGTTAACACTTACATATGCACAGTCAAAACTAGGCAAACGTGCTCAGTTCACTGAGCCTGCCTGTAACATAGTTCTATTCTTCCTCTGCAGTAAAAAAAAGTTGTTTCCAGTACGCGCTGCTCCGAGAATGCATGCATTTTACTTTATCGACAATTTATTAAATCCAAGTATCTGTGAATTTGCATACGTACAAACTAATGGGATCATATGCCAGTCGTCACGACAAGGGAACAATATTAAGGGCTATACGTAGCCAAGACCATCGTACGTGCAAGTTTAGAAGATTTTCTGATCTTCAAAAGGAGCTGATTTTGATAGCAATACTTACGTTATGTTCATCATCCAAATATCCCTTTTCGCCAATCGTATCGCTACACTTGTGAGCTGTTTGTGTTTTCCGCCGAATTACAATTAATTTAACTTATATAAATACAATTATTAAAACTTTCCAACACAAAGAAAATAATTTCTTTTATGACGCGGCACGGTGTATTTTTTTATGCATTCATGTAACAAGAATATTTATAATTTCGACGCCACTGCAACTCGCAATGCAGCAGTCCCACCTCTCTAAGTGCTAATATTCATTAGCCTACTCATGCTATCTTAATTATCTCTCTTAATCTATATGTCTATTGTGTACACGTAAGCGTGTTGTTGGGTGGACATATATGTGAATAAAAAATATATATGTGTGTGTGTATAAATATTTTTTCATTGGACCCATTTATGACACAAGTGCTAATCAAATAGTCGATATTTTTTCCAAACAGTAGACGAACTGAATCCAAGATGTATTTCTCCAGAAAAATCCTCACATTTTTAAACTTAACTAAACTAAACAAGTCTAAGGGATTTATAAAACTGAAGAACAGTAGGTAGTATGCACTCATTAAGTCAGTAGCGGCACATGCAAGAGAATCACGGCTTAGTTTACAGCCGTCACCAAGTCGAGTCTTGAGATAGTTTTCAAGCACTCTCCATATTTCTTGCCGCTATAACAGATGAATGGTTCCTCTGGCGTTCAAAACACAAAATTATTTATTTCTGACGTGATTCAAACGAAGAGTAGCAATATGGCACACAGGCGT
This sequence comes from Clitarchus hookeri, assembly GCA_002778355.1. NCBI lineage: Eukaryota > Metazoa > Arthropoda > Insecta > Phasmatodea > Phasmatidae > Clitarchus > Clitarchus hookeri. The sequence goes on from NQII01000764.1 coordinate 405,809, forward strand.
TTTCCGTAGCAGTTATTCGTGACTAAATACGATAACACCAGGCGACAAAGAGGACGAGGACTCTTCTGAACAATAAGCCAACCGAAACCCATTTGTCCGACAAATCTCATGACAGACGCACCCGACCGAAAGTTCATTCGACAAAAACCCACACGTGAAAGACACATAACGAATTATTTTCCGTTAACTTTGGGAGAGGTAATCGTGGTCTTTTCTTACGTCGTAAAGACGACAACAGCTAACCGATTTGCTCTCACCTTACAACATACTACACTTGCATACATGGATAACAAATGATGCGTACACCGTTCTTGCGTGCGCAGTATTGTTGGGCTACACATAACATGCGGCGTGCCCGCCGTTCCCCGCGTCCCTATTGTATTTTCACAATTGTTACATTAAATATTTTACCGTAATGGACATGAGAAATATTATTATAAAACTTTTTCGTGGCTTTCAACGAAACGTAATGAAATTTAGTGACTTTTCAGGGGCTTTCGTGACAATTTCTATGCTTCATGACTTTCCGAGGGCTGAAACTTTGGTGAGCCAGTGGAGAGTGTATCGATGATAGCTGCGGCGCTCACTGCCGTGACAAAGAGTCACGCTGGAAGACCAAGTCGCGGGGGAGAGACAGCTGAGGTGTTGCGGAACTGGCGAGGTGTACTCACTGCACGCCGCCCCGGGCTCCATCTTCGCAATCCCACGGTAAACGAATTAAAGCAGGCGAGAAGGAAGGAGGATAGAAAGGAAGGAAAGCAGTTAATTGCTCGCATCACAGTCTGCTAATTGGCACCACTTCAAGTCCAGCCAACCGTTCACGTTTGCCGGTAAACAAATGACTGCTGTCGAGCCGATGGCAGATGCTGCCTGCCTGCCACGTTCCTCCAGTGTCTATCGCGAGGACACTTGACCTCACTCATGTCAGCATTACATAGTCTGTCGAACCGCGCTCGTCACAACACACATACAGCTGCACATCACTTTCGTGTTCTCACGCTGCCTACAATAACGGCGCTTTAACAACTGTGGTCTTAGCGCCGATCAGTGAATTGAGGGAAAAAGCGGTAGCAGCGGAATACGATGGTGTGGGAAACGGACAGTACTCCGAGGAAACCCACAGGCGAACGGCAACGTCAACTACGTGTCCACCGAGAAACCGAACTCGCCCGTCGTGTTGGGAGGCGGAAGTATGCCCACTGCTCCGTTCCCAATACAAGAATACAAGAATCATGGAACAGCTTATCCTAAAAAGCATAGCAACAACTGGTCATACACTGACTTTTTTATTAACGTTCTGCATCTCACGATTATATATTAGAAAACACATTTATACAGCCTTCTTGTAACACTACCTCAACACCGCATCACGCCTGTATGCGTATAAATATTGTTACGTGCCAGCTGCTTTGTCCCGCACGAGAGTGGAAGAGGACAGAGTAGTGATATGGTAGCAAGCGACGAGTAACAAGGGATGTTTGAATGACAAGCGAGCAATAATACANAGCAAGCGACGAGTAACAAGGGATGTTTGAATGACAAGCGAGCAATAATACAAGACGCGCGTTCCTTGTTACAATAAATGTTTTGCGGCTCGCACGCTCCTGACCTTCCGCAGATTGAATTCGCGCGTTTATCTGAACATGTTCTGGATTACTGACCTAGTTTCTCTCAGCAAGACTCGGGGTGCAGCGAACTTTCCAGGCCAAGGCCAGCGACTATACAAGCGCGTTGGGCCTCCGAGCGGAGTTTTCACGGGCGTCAGGAGTATGGACGATTGTGCGGTCTGAAGCGATAGACAAGGCCGGAAGTGACCAGTGGGAAAAAAATTAGCGCCTGCGAGCATCGGTGCAGTGAAGAGTACGACCGGCAGGCTGGACTAGTGAACTGGATGCGTAAGTGAAATACATTTCAAATGATGGCAACAGACAGACTGAACATGTGTTAATGATTAGTGTGAATTAACTGACTATAACCAAACAGAGACATTGACAAGGACTTTAATTAAAGTTGAGATAGACAAAACATACTGCGCTCATTGGGAAATAAAAAGAGTAATAGTGGATGTAGATATATTATTGCTGTGAATAATAGCTGTGTANCATACTGCGCTCATTGGGAAATAAAAAGAGTAATAGTGGATGTAGATATATTATTGCTGTGAATAATAGCTGTGTAAATAAAGTATAATCAAATTTGGTTATTTTATTTTTATTAAGACCTCCATCCCTCAAGAAACTTGGATACGCCCCTCAGGCGTCTTGTAACAATATAATATATTCGTTAAGCTAAGTATGTTGCTGGCAAATGTTATAGGCTATTTATGGTAAAAGGAGCACTTTTTAAGGCACTGCTAAATTTTTTCTTTCGGCCAATTTCTATCTTTCTAGCACTTTTTAATATGAACATTGCCATNTTTTTAAGGCACTGCTAAATTTTTTCTTTCGGCCAATTTCTATCTTTCTAGCACTTTTTAATATGAACATTGCCATGTGACTAATAAAGACAGTGTATACGTTTCACCACTCTCAAAACATAATGTCTGAGGCTGCAATAAAATATATTTATCAGAGGTTAATGCCTGTTAGCCTGTTGAGGTAAAGTGCTCTCGTTACCGTGAACAGCCTATACGCTTCCTGTAAACAACGTTATTTGTAGTTCATGTTTTTTTCAGCACTTTTCCGGAATGTGACTTATTTTCGCGGTAGTATATAAATAATTTACAACTGGAGTTTCAAGTGTAATTATGATGCCAATATACGACTTATTACCTCAGTTTATCCTAATTTAACCCCAAAGGACAGGTGCTTCATTTAAGGGGACTTCCTGAAAACGTATTTTTTTATAATATCAGTGTTTGCGCGTTTAGTCGAACTTAGACATTTAATGTTCTACGAAGCTAGGTTTTTCTCAGGAAAGGACAGTAAGATTTCAACTCTTTACTTTTGCCCTACGAGGTCAATTCAAAATAAAAATAATTGAAAATGGTTAAAAAGGTGCGATTAGAGATTGCCTGCATAGTTTCTATTCACAGGAAGGTCAATACGAAGTGAATATATAGTGAAATGTTGACTTCCATAGCGTTATTATTACACTGTTGCAGCTCTAATCTGCGAAGGAATTAAGCAATAGTGTGTCAAAATTTTAGAAGATTGTCGCATGCTTCTTACAAGCGGCTACAGTGTGACTTTGTATGGTTTAAAAATTCTTATAGGGGATCATCTTAACAAAAGTCAGACTATTTACAAAGATGTCCAGCTGATGAACTACGCCGGCAAGACATATCAACATTAAAACAATACATTGATGAAGAGCTTGTATATAATGATTTTCTTCGTAGAGAAAATCGAACACAGTTGAGAACGTGCGCACGTACGAAATAAGCCGCGTTGCGACTACAGACTGATTTCAGTCTTTAGATCATGTCTGTCACACTGACTTTCTCATCGCCACCATAGCCGTCAAAATCACGTAATTCTTGTAATAACACGAAGCTGGAATCCAATGCACGTTGTGGCAGTGGCACTGGCAAGCAGCAGTCCAGCTGGCTGAGGTGGTTCGACGGAGCCAGGTGGAGCAGGCTATGGCCGGAACTGCGCCGCTAATTGATGTCTTAGCTGGCTGGCCCGGCCAGCGCCTAATTGCACTCGCTTGACAAGCGTCACCTCTGACATGGCTCTACCCGCCAACATTGTTAGCCCGACAGCGAGAAGCTAATCCACCTTTAACCAGTGGCATCGCCGAGGTCGCCAGCTACACGATTCGACCCCGGTCCGACCATCCTTAGTTACTTTTCCACGCGTTCCCTAACTCATTATACGCGAACGCTGGGTTTGTTTTCTCACTACATGCGTTAAATCTATGTTTCCCAGTTTCTTGCATCCAGTGAGCTTGCTGTCGACAACACTCTACCTTACCTGTAACTAGCGGCGAAGCATTGGCATGTTGTTACAAGGTTAGCAGTATTTGATCTCAACTGTATGGTCTGCTTGCTCAGGCAAACCAATAAACGTGTGCTGCTGGGTGCGAGGTCTCGTCACCTCGTCTCTTGCACACTACCACAACACATTGCACTGCCTCTAGTTCTAGAAGTCTGCTGGTTTGACGGACAACTTACAGTTGTGTGGTCATGGCGCGCCCATGGGTCGAAATTATTTATTTTACTTAGCTTAAGCGCTCGTTTTTAAAACTCGTATCTACCCCCTCCCAAAGCACAGCAAACATATACAATTTAGAACGCAGTTTTTTTTTTAACTATGCTAACTACATAATTCAAATTTTTCAAATTTTTATGGGACAAGAAAAGTTATGAATTCTTACTTCTGTTATTTTATATTTTAAAACCGTAAGGTAAACCAGTGAGAATTTTTTTTTTCNGAAAAGTTATGAATTCTTACTTCTGTTATTTTATATTTTAAAACCGTAAGGTAAACCAGTGAGAATTTTTTTTTTTTAAAACAAGCAGTTTTATGCCTAAATTTAAGTTAACTTAACAATAATTTGCAGGCGAAGCCGACATTTTTGTGAATAAAATTGAATTATAAAAGAATATGGTCACAGCACTCAATTTACAGGTATTGTGGCTAATAAAACTGGAGAATTTAACACACCGAGTGTTCGCTTGGTACTGGGCGCTGAATAGTATGGGGAGCCGGCAAAGTTCGCCGCGTAGCCAAGCGGAGTGTGGATGACATGTCGACAGGATTATAACGGCGCTAGAGAGTGGAGGTAGTGTACTGATGGTTTTAGCTGATACTAGCTCCCAAGAACTCCACTGCCGCTGTATTTCTCGCAGTCCTGAACTTTCGATAATTGAATGGGATATCTCATTTCATTCTGCCCAAGAGAGCGAAGCCGCTCCCGAAATGTCGCATGTGGGAATCGTGAGTGGTTATAAATAGTGTTTTCTACGTCACCTGGCGTCCTGGCGGGGACGAGCCGACAGCCATCTTGGATGAAGGCACGAGACAACCTACTGCTCTGTCATTACTTGCCGACGTCGGTCATGTTGAATTTCTCATCCCGCTCTGTCATTCCTGGCAAACGGCGGCCATCTGGGATGTCCCAACTTCACGCATTTACATTCTGTGTGGGGTTTTTTTTTTCAGAGTCCTCCCGATCACCTTTATGTTCTTATGCTCTCTCATGCCTTCCTACCAAATGTCACAAATTCACTCTCTTACAATCTGTGTGGAGGGTTTTCATCGTGCTATCTCTCCATGCCAGAAACAACCATCTTGCCTGAAGAATGTTCGAATTCATTGCCCCGTCATTCAACATCTCTCATCATGCTGTCATTCCACCTTGGATTTCTCATATTTCTTCCCATCTCCTTTCGCCTAGAATCATGGCGGAGACGAATCTCATGCTCTCTCATTTCATCTTGGTTTTCTCATATTCCTTCTCATCTCTTTTCACCTGGCATCCTGGTGGGGTCGAGTATCGAGCTATGTCATTCCATAGTGGGTTTGCTCATATTCCTCCCCGTCTCCTTTCACCTGACATCCTGACTAGGACGAGTCTCATGCTCTATAATGCTACCTTGGTTTTCCCATATTTTTTCTGGGCTCCTATCATCTGGTATCCTGGCAGGCACGAGTCACATACTGTATCATTCCACCTTGGTTTTCTCATATTATTTCTGGTCACCTTTTACTTAGCATCCTGGCGGGGACGAGTCTCGTGCTATGTAATTCCGCCTTGGATTTCTCATATTCCATCTGGTATCCTTTCACCTGGCATCCCGATGGGGACAAGCCTCATACTCTATCATTCCATGTCGGGTTTTGCATATTCCTCCTGGTCGCCTTTCACCTGGCGTCCTGACTGGGACGAGTTTCAGGCTCAGAGTCCATCTTGGTTTTCTCATGTTCCTTCTGGCACCCTTTAACATGACATCATGGCAGGGACGAGTTTCATGCTCTATCATTCCTTCTGGTCTTCTTTCACAAGACGTCTTAGTGGGGACGAGTCTCATACTCTGTCATTCCACCTGAGCGACATGGAGCGAAGACTGCCCACGCATGGTATCTTAGAATCGCACGGCACGCACGTGTCAATTAAACCCTAAGCACACTTATAAGCATAGTTAGCTATAATTTCAGAAACCATTTATGATATAGTAACCAAATTCATAACGTAGGCATCACCCCCGACAACAAAAATGACTGCAGGGTCAAGTTTGCTCTAAGCTCCCTTATAAGCACAGTTGGGTGCAATTTTTTAACCGTAGAAGATAGTTATAATTCACACATAGACATCAACCCCGACTGCGAAAAGAACCGCATGGTTAAGTATGCCCTAAGCCTACTTATAAGTATAGTTGGCTGTAATTTCCGAACTGCTTAAGATACTACCACCAAATTCATAACATAGGCATCACCCCCCAACTACAAAAAGGGTCGCAGGGCCAAGTATGCCAGAAGTCTACTTATAAACTTAGATGGCTGGAATGACAGCATTAGACTTGTCCCCGTCAGGATGCCAGGTGAAAGGAGANAAGTCTACTTATAAACTTAGATGGCTGGAATGACAGCATTAGACTTGTCCCCGTCAGGATGCCAGGTGAAAGGAGACTAGAATGAATACGAGAAAACCAAGGTGAAATAACAGAGCATGATGAGAGGTTGCATGATGGAGCAATGAACTCGATCATTCCTCAGGCAAGATGGATGGTGCTGGCATGGAAAAAACCCTCCACACGGAATGCAAGAATGTGAAGATGGGACGTCTGGTAGGAAGAAATCAGATAGCATGAGAAAATAAAGGATATCGTGAGGACTCTGAGAAAACCCCCAAAGTATCATGCAAGAGCATGAACTAGGGACATCCAAGATGGCCACTATAGACAAGGAATGACAGAGCAGGGGGGAATCCAACATGGTCAGCGTCGGCAAGCAGTGACACAGCAGGTGTTTGTTTTGTGACGACATCCAAGATGGCGGTCGGCTCATCCCCACCAGGACGCCATGTGACGCAAAACATACTATTTATAATTACTATCATGCCAGATGATGATATTGCTCGGAGGGTTTTCTCAGGGATCTCTCGTTTCTGCCGTCCTTGCATTCCGGCGTTGCTCCACACTCACCTCGCTTCATCCTCATAGACTCTCAAGATCGCGATGTTAAGAGCCATCCAAATCTCTCCACTCAACTACATATATTCAATAAAGAGTTCGATATTAATATCAGATAACCCTGAATAAACATATCACACCCGAAGAAAGTGAGCAGCAAGTGAAGGAACTGGTCCAACTGTTTGTTCGCTATGAGCCCGAGCTATAAAAAAACGCAGGAAGCCTTGACCTCTTGTTATAGCATGAGCTCGCTTGTAAGTACCGTCAACCCGATCAACGATATTCACAGGAGGCAGGTCGCCAGAAACCCACCGCCTGCTACCTCCTGCCATCTCGTTTTCTTCACACCACTGATGCTCACACTGCGATATATCCGTACGTCGCACCCTAACACATATGGAACTAACCCACATTGCTAATAGGCGAATTAATTCAACGTTTCAGTTGAAAAAAAAACATGACATCGAAATATCGTATAGAAATTTAATAATGTAAAGTGTTCACTGCTTTGTACACAAGGGCGGAAGAGGACAGAGAAGTGATATGATAGTGGGCGGCGAGTGATTAAGGAAAGTTTAAATGAAAGGAGAGTGATAATCCTATCAGGGTTTTTACTTACAAAGTGTGTCGCCGCGCATTCTTCCGCCTGGTGCCGTTATGACCCTTTTGTGACTCGCGCGATCCTGACCTTGAGCAGATTGAATTTCTGCGTTTATCTAAAGAATGTTCTGGTTTTGATGGTCCTTGCCTCTCTCAAGGTGACTCGGGGCGGGGGGAATATTCCAGATCTTGGCTGCGGTAGTATTAAAGTGCGGTGGGCCTCCTAGCCGAGAGTTGATGAGTGACTGGAGTTTTTGCGATAGACGAGCCAGAAGAGAAATGAGCGGCGAGATAAGTGACCAGCGGGAGGAAAATATGCGACTGTGAGCATCAGCGCAGTGAAGGGTGCGACTACCAAGCTGGACTATTAGACTGGAATTGTGAGTGAAATACATTTCAAATGNGCATCAGCGCAGTGAAGGGTGCGACTACCAAGCTGGACTATTAGACTGGAATTGTGAGTGAAATACATTTCAAATGATGGCAACAGAAAGACTGAACACGTGTTAATGGCGACTGTCAGTTAATTGAATATAACCAAACAGAGACATTGAGAAGTACTTTACTTAGAGTTGAAATAGACATTGAATACTACGCTCATTGAGAAACAAAAGAATACTATTGAAGATAGATAGATTAATGCTNAGAGTTGAAATAGACATTGAATACTACGCTCATTGAGAAACAAAAGAATACTATTGAAGATAGATAGATTAATGCTGTAAATAATAACTGTGTGAATAAATGAAAAAGCAAATTTAGTTATTTTATTTTTATTAAGACCTCTATCCCTCACGAACTCAGATATGCCCCTCAGGCGTCTTGTATCAGTAATTTATAAGTGTCATAAAATCACCGACTGACAGCCACCATGTCGTTACCCCACACAAACTGCATTTGAAAAGCATCACAAGAAACTAGCAAAACAAGAAACAAGTAAAACGAAATATCGTCCACAGTAATATAAAATTAAACATTGGAAGAATCCCCGTTTAGAAAGCAAAAGCCACCGATAGTAAGAACTGATTGTCATTGCAGCTCAGCTAGCGTAATTCAAATAGATATATAAGTACTAGTACAAAACATGAAATACTGCTTTAACAAGGGGGAAAAGTTATGAAACTATTTACGTCTGAATACAATTGCATCAAGGGTAAGACACAAACAATATACTAAGAGCAAATGCGGTACACATGACTATAGGCATCGTTAAGTAACGGTGCAGGTAGGCCTACACTAATGAACGAATCTAAATAACTGGCAAAACGTGATCTGTTTCCACTTCTAGTTTCATTCTATCAAAACATTTGCCCACAGACTTTCCTAAATCTGCAAGTATTTGCTAAATTATCCAATTGTCACGCTCCATTACAAGCTGTTTCGACAAAATAATGCAATCAGAGCCGAACACGCCCGCTAATTAAATGAACGGCTCTAGTTTTCAGCAACACAATGGCGGAAAAGGAGGGCAATTGTTTCCCCCGCTAATTACATCCAATCGTCTGAAGTTGTAAAAAAAATAAAGTAATTAAGCCCAGATAATCTGGTAAAGGGAAAATGAGCGGCAATAGTGGGTAATGTAAAAAAACGAAGAAGATATTTAACAAAGTGAGGAAGTGAGGAGATAGACTGAAGAGTGATTGGCTTGAGGCACGTCACGGCAAGAAACGAGGACTGCGACGTAGCTAGGAAAAGCGTATTTAAAACACATAAGATTGGGCGAGAACAAGACTGCAGGAAACAGTGTATTGGAGCGGGAAGTAGCAGTGCATGTTCACTTTGCATTATTAACTCTAGAGAATAGGCTACTAGGGCGCCGCCCACTGCGATATAAGTAAGGTTTTACATGTTAAATGATTTTAAGTGGACCCTGTTACCTTTATCGTNAGGGCGCCGCCCACTGCGATATAAGTAAGGTTTTACATGTTAAATGATTTTAAGTGGACCCTGTTACCTTTATCGCCTTTAAACAAAAAACACTTTGTGCCATTCGAAGAGAAGAACCATGCTACAAGAGAGCCAGTAAAAGTTAATAAAAATGTAAGTTCGTGTTTTTGTTGAGTCTATTAACCTTCTATTTTCAAAATTAAGAAAGACTGAGCATTCTTTCTTCAAAATTCTAACAAGTTGCTATACGATTGCTGCCATGACATAACCGGTAGACTTAAATAGTACTTCTTGCNTTTCTTCAAAATTCTAACAAGTTGCTATACGATTGCTGCCATGACATAACCGGTAGACTTAAATAGTACTTCTTGCGTTTCTGAAGGTTGTAAATGTCAGAAAATATAGACTATGCTGACATTATCGCAGTACAAAACATTGGAAATTGCTATATAAGGACATATCCACATTTGAGACAAATAAAAAATAGGCACAACGGAGTTTTGTGGACAAACACAATTACATCTAGCACACATATTTCAATCCAATTCTAAGGTGCCTAAAAGTAATCAAAATTAAACTTAATTTTAAAAAAATGGTAACTACCATTTATAGCAAATCTGAATTTTCCAATGAAAACGATAAGCGGAAGAAATTAATTACGACTAATTACCTAACTTCCTTATGTGCACAGTAATATGAGTGTCAGTCAGCTCATGGTATTTTGTATAATAGGTAACATAAGGATTTACGGTCATTTCTATGCAAGCTTAAGGTATACAGTATACACAATACGTGTAGTCTGAAACTACATCATTGCCAACTTTGATGCACGATACCATTACACGCGTTTGGTGCGAGTTCCTGCATTTATACACCTACATATTTAAATTCCAATAATTTTGTTGTATAGACTAATTTATGGTAAATTTTCCTTCTAACCCGAGGATTAAAGAAAATATGACGATATAACTAAAACCAAACTTCGTTAGCAATACCGCCAAACTGATATTGAGGAAAATAATGGAGAATAAACGGTGTAAAACAACAATTTCATAAAACAACAACGATTTTACTTTACTTTTCTCTGGCACGAATACGATATCTGTAAAATATGGTGGAAGTGCGTAAAGAAAGGCAGAAATAATAATACATGGAAATCATATTTATGTTGCTAGTTGGTTATGAATATTCGGCTTTCCAAATTTTAGAAACGAGACACAGCATCAACAGAGGGAAGACTAGATTCTTCCTCGCAGCTATCGCTGGATACTTCCATCACCTCTGGTTCATCATATTTCTCACACTCCACGGCTCTTCTTTTTGATTACGTATGTAACGGTGGAATAAGAAATCGACGTACGAACCAAAAAAAAATTATATGTGGATAAACTTCTACGCAGCAGTTTTATTCTCAAATTGCATTACTTTTAAGTTAAATGTTACTAGCCTAATGATTACTCCGTACTGTAAAACATTATTATACATCAAAACCAGATAGCATTACAAAAATATTTTTTCGATGTACAATCAAAGTAATGTAAAAATATCATATGTAATGTGCTCATTACTAACTAAACACGATTGAAAAAATCACCTGGAGTTCAATACATTCAAGCTAAAATTTAATGAAGATATATTCAACCACTTCAAGATAATGCTGATTACACTGGAGAGCCAAAAAAAACTGGCATAGGCGTGCGTATGCAAAAAACAGAGGTATGGAACAAATCAGAGTAACGCGAGGCGGTCAGCAGCTCCTATATAAAACAAGCGTCTGGCAAAGTCGCTAGATCGGTTACTGCTTCTACAATGGCACGTTATCATATTTTAAGTGAGTTTGAACGTGGTGTTATAGTCGACGCACGAGAGATGGGACATAGCATCTCCCAGGTAGCGATAAAATTTGANGTGAGTTTGAACGTGGTGTTATAGTCGACGCACGAGAGATGGGACATAGCATCTCCCAGGTAGCGATAAAATTTGAATTTTCGCGTACGACCATTTCAAAGTGTACCATGAATATCGGGAATCCGGTAAAACATCAAATCTTCGACATTGCTGCGGCCGGAAAAAGATCGTGAACGAACGGGACAAACTACGACTGACGAGAATCATTAAACGTGACAGACGCAGATTTCAATGCTGGGGCATCAACAAGTGCCAGCGTGCGAACTATCCAAAGGACCATTATGGATATGGGCCTTCGGAGCCAAAGTCCCACTCATGTACCGTTGTTGATTGCACGACACAAAGCGTTACGCCTCGCCTGGGCCCGCCAACGCCGCCATTGGACTGTTAATGACTGGAAACACGTTGCCTCGTCTGACGAGTCTCGTTTCCAATTGTATCGGGCGGATGAACGTGTACGGGTATTGAGACATCCTCATGAATCAATGGACCCTACATGTCAACAGGGGACTGTTCAAGCTGGTGGAGGCTCTGTCATGGTATGAGGCGTGTGCAGTTGGCGTGAAATGTAACCCATGATACGTCTAGATACGACTCTGACAGGTGACAGATACAAAAGCATTCTGTCCGATGACCTGCACCCATTCTATCCATTGTGCATTCCGACGGACGTGGACAATTCCAGCAGGACAATTTGACACTCCACACGACGAGAGTTGCTACCGAGTGGCTCCAGGAACACTCTTCTGACTTTTAGACACTTCCATTGGCCACCTAAATCACCAGACATGAACATGAACTTTATTGAGCATATTTGGGGTGTCTTGCAAAGTGCTGTTCAGAAGAGAGCTCCACCGCCTCGCACTCTTATGGATTGGTGGACTGCTCTGTAGGATTCATTGTGTGAATTGCCTCCTGCATACCTTCAGACATTAGTCGAGTCCATGCCACGTCGTCTTATGGCACTTCTGCGTGCTCGTGGGGGCCCTACACGATATTAGGCAGGTGTGCCAGTTTTTTTTGGCTCTTCAGTGTATATATCGTCACGTATGTGACTATTACTGTCTCTTGTTTCCATCACTTGGTCCTAACAGTGTGTTCATCAACTTGGCACGTCTGTTTGTTTCAAAACATATTGTGTAGCTACAGTTTTATTCTCCGTCGTCTTGTCAAGCGTGTGTATTAACCGCTACTTTATATATTTATTATGTATGTGAGGTTTCCACCATTCTGCACAGTATGTCAAATCCAATTGCCACGCACGTTACTATTATTCTAGTTTATATATATATTTTAATGTGTCATGTATGCGTGTTTTATCCGCCATACTGCAAATTGTCACGCATGTGACTACTTCTATATCTTGCCCCACCCTCGCACTGTAATAGTATCAGACTGTAGAGCTCTTCACAAATTTAATATTTTTTTCGTCATTGTCAAAGCGCTCGCTTTTTAGTCCACTTTCTGCATCGTTGCAACCAGCCTGTACACTAAACTTGTGATGTTATATATATATATTAGTGTCATAGGAATGGTGTACTGTCCGGTTCCAAGCCCGGGACCCATCTGTATGGCTATGCCATGTAGATTGTAAGTGGGAGACCAACGCTGCATCAGGTAGATGATGTGTGTAAATCGACGAATCTTCAAATACTTAGTTTAAAAATTTTTTGGAACGACGGAGAGAGAGGCCAGGTGTGCGCGTGTGATGCAGCTGCGTGCCACTTTGGTCTTGGAAGTGGACGCGCGCGCACGTNGGAGAGAGAGGCCAGGTGTGCGCGTGTGATGCAGCTGCGTGCCACTTTGGTCTTGGAAGTGGACGCGCGCGCACGTGTATGTAAGTATGTGCATGACTTCTTTTTTTGCGTACTGACTGAGCGTACAGTGAGTTTTTTTT
>NQII01000764.1:437616-470240 GCA_002778355.1 Clitarchus hookeri
TTGGTAGTTCCCACATGGACACTGTTAATAAAATATTTGACAGTTCCCACAAGGCACTGTTTGTTTACAAAATATTTGACAGTTCCCACATGGCACTGTTTACAAAACGTTTGACAGGTGTCACATGGCAATGTTTTGTTTACATACTGCGGAAGGATACATAATCGGCTCCCTGAAAGTAGATATTTAGCAGGGTTTCAGAACATCTTGAAGTTACCGTGAATACATTATAGCAGGAGTTGTATGCTCATCAGTATTTAGAACCGACGACAATTTTTGAAGTTCGTGGACTTCACGCGAACATTTTGCAAGTGTACATTCTGCGCAAACCGACCGTACTGCACTCATTCCGTCTTTAACATTAACTGTCTCAACATAATCACCTGTCGAATCGGTACCCATCGATACAGCAAGAGGTATGCCGGAAACATTTGCTAACTTCCAGTAGACGATTCCTTGCAGATCTCGGTATGCTCATTCAATGTATCGCCTTGCACAAACTGCATGGGACCAATGTCGTAATACTTCATCGCGCGAAAAGGGCTCTTCGTACGNATCGGCTCCCTGAAAGTAGATATTTAGCAGGGTTTCAGAAAATCTTGAAGTTACCGTGAATACATTATAGCAGGAGTTGTATGCTCATCAGTATTTAGAACCGACGACAATTTTTGAAGTTCGTCGACTTCACGCGAACATTTCGCAAGTGTACATTCTGCGCAAACCGACCGTACTGCACTCATTCCGTCTTTAACATTAACTGTCTCAACATAATCACCTGTCGAATCGGTACCCATCGATACAGCAAGAGGTATGCCGGAAACATTTGCTAACTTCCAGTAGACGGTTCCTTGCAGATCTCGGTATGCTCAATCAATGTATCGCCTTGCACAAACTGCATGGGACCAATGTCGTAATACTTCATCGCGCGAAAAGGGCTCTTCGTACGNTCAATGTATCGCCTTGCACAAACTGCATGGGACCAATGTCGTAATACTTCATCGCGCGAAAAGGGCTCTTCGTACGGGCCGTTCTCTCATGCCGACGAGCATTTTAACCAAAGGAAAAACTCGTTCACAGAATCGGCATTGGCGGCAACCAGTTAGCGATGATGCAGGTCGTGGCTCCATGATCATTGCCGTCAAAGGCAGGCCGTCATATTCGCAATTCATTTTCGTGGTATGACGAGAGATCGCTTCCAAACCGATGTTCACTTCACTGTCTCAGAACGTCAACATATCATTTTTTCTATATAAATGTGGTTCTTTTTACAGTAAAGAGCCTATCTTGTGCCCACAGAAAAACTTTCACCATAAAATTTATATGTAAAAAAAATGTAATTTGAGTAAGGTCAAGGTCGACAACAACCAGCATGGTTGATAAATCGACAGTTCCTTTGGCGGTGAAATCGATAATTAATACACTGGCATCACCTACGTGATGAAAAAATAAACAAATGACAAACGAAAAAATTAATATGGTGGGTGGAGTGCATACAGAATGAGCAAATATGAAGGGAAAGGGGAGGGGAATGTTAATACAACGAGAAACATTGGTGGCATGTCGAACGAGTGTGAGTAATCAACCAATAAAAACACTGTTGGGTGTCGAAGCGAACACAAGTAATCAACATATGGGAAACATTGGTGAGGGTCAGTCGTCTGATGGATATATTNAAAATGTTGGGTGTCGAAGCGAACACAAGTAATCAACATATGGGAAACATTGGTGAGGGTCAGTCGTCTGATGGATATATTGCTGAGGGAACCTCCGGGTATGAAAGTTTTTTTATAAATTTCTTAAAATATTTTTTATCATTTTAAAAATATTATTTTTAATTTTTGGTGTTTAAGGTTATTTAATGTCATGGACATAGGGTAGTGGTCAAAGGTCAAGGTCACTTGGATTTCATATGATGGTATGGTGACGTCATAGCATGGTAACTGGTCGGCTCCAGTCCCCCATCCCTTCTAAGCCAAAACATTCGAAACGTTAATTTTTCATAAAAAAATTAATACATTANGTCGGCTCCAGTCCCCCATCCCTTCTAAGCCAAAACATTCGAAACGTTAATTTTTCATAAAAAAATTAATACATTAAAAAAATAAAATTGCATATTTTAAGATATTTTTAGCTGTTTTTATAAAAAAAATTGGGAACTTTTAAAACACTATGGCTATTTTTTTTTTTGCATTCAAGGCCATCCAAGGTCATGGCCATTAGGTCAAGGTCGCCGATATCCAATATGGGGTCCGTAATCAGTAACGTAATATGCTAGCCGACTTTTATGAATTTATTCGATTTTTAAAAATTTCTTTTTGAGTGTTTCTTTTCAAGGTAATTGGGGTCATAGCCACTGGCATCCAACATTGTGGTCGAGTCATCAATGCAATTTTTTCCTCAATATTTTTTTTTAACTTTTTTCGATTTTTTTAAATTTTTTGGGATTTTTTTGGTTTCAAGGTTACCAGTCAAGGTCAAAGGTCAAGGTCACCGATATCTAACATGGCTGACGAGATGGACGCTGGTCGACCTGGCGAGGACCGGTCGTGTCGGGAGCTTAGTCGATCCACCTGTCATCGAACCGCGGATCTCCTAAATTTACATCAAATAATTGATTTATATTTTTTGGTTCCAAGTTTATGGGCACAGGGTCAAGGTCGTGTTCAGCCAGATCCAAGATGACGGTTGGGTGACGTCACAACATNAAGGTCGTGTTCAGCCAGATCCAAGATGACGGTTGGGTGACGTCACAACATGGGGACCGGCCGGTTCCTGGTTCCTAATTCCCCATTCCCTTGCCTCAAACTCATAATAATTCGACATATATATAGACACCCACGTCGTATTAATTTTAGGCCAGAAGAGTCCATAGATATGCTGCGTGCATGCATAGTTTTAAATACATTTTTAAATATNTGTCAAGAAAACTGAGTTATCGGCAGTTCTGACGCGGAAGTCAAATTATCCTCGAAAAGGCGTAGTTGGGTGAGTAAGTGAGTGAAGAGGTTCGGGCAGCTTTTAACATCGAGGTCTTGAGAACCGATGAGGGTGAAGCGAGGTGAGTTTAAAGTAACGCCGGAATGAAAAAGCGGGGGAAACGGGAGATTCTCGAGAAAACCCGCTAACCAGCGGCATCGTCCCTCACACTTCCCACCCCAATGATGAAAAGGGGAGAAACGGTTGTTTTTTTTCTCTTGCGGATGGAGGTTTGATTAACTCAAATTTTGTTGCTGTTGTAAAATTAAAACTGAACATTTTTTAAGGAAGGTACATTTCAGAGTACTTGAAAGTTTGTGGCGTGATATAATATTAGGCATTTAGTTTTTGGGCAGTACACGAACTTATATTAATGTGGCTAATAAATATTAAAAGCATGGTTTTCNATATTAGGCATTTAGTTTTTGGGCAGTACACGAACTTATATTAATGTGGCTAATAAATATTAAAAGCATGGTTTTCTCCTAAGAATCCTATAATTTTAATGAATAAACAGTCAAAATGCCGTAAAATGCATATATTACAGCATACAGAAACAGTATTGTAAGAACTGGATAAAATAAACAATGAGTATAGCGACGTAACTACGTCTACGTTGGGGCATTATACAGAGGTTCCGATAGTCTTGAAATTAAAAGATCGTGGACACATGGTGTCAGTGCCACATCGCGTGTCTGCGCCGAAAATTCAGTAGTTGCAGGAACAAGGCAGGCCTAAAGTTTAAGTCAACTAACGCGTACGCCAGTCCGCCTTTTTTATTGTTAAAAAAAACCTGCTCTGTATCGCCTTATTGCGACCACAGAAATACCAATCAGAAATTGTACGTAGATGCGCACCTAGTACGTCATAGAAACTGTTTTTCAACATTTACATAAAGTTAAATATTTCACTACTTTATATTTAAATTTATTTTTTTGCCGTGTGAATTACGTCTTTAAAGTACGGAACCACACTCTACATTTTTTTGTACCTTTTGTAAAACTACAAACAGTTTTGTTGTAAAATCTGCAAAACATGTATTTGTAATATTACAAATGATAGCCTTGTGTTACAATTTACATTATTGAGAAGTGTACATAAAATTATTATTTTCTTCTAGAAAACATTTGTGATGAATTAATAACAGAGAATAACTTTAAAAAATATTTCGAAAGTATAATTTTCGAGAGAAAAAAACACTTCGCCACACGGGGACTAGAACCCACGCCCCTTGTAATATTAGCCCGCAACCTTAAGCACAAGGACAACTTGACTTACGAAATTACGACTTATTTTTTNCCACGCCCCTTGTAATATTAGCCCGCAACCTTAAGCACAAGGACAACTTGACTTACGAAATTACGACTTATTTTTTAAATTAATATACATCCAAGTACTAGTAATACGGTTACGTTTTATTGAAATTGTTGTATTATTATTATTTAAGTTGTTTCAAGTGTTTTACGTTATTTAAACTTGCAATACATTTCTAATACATACAAACATTTATTTTTGCATGCAACTATACTTTACAACACCCACAGTCTTTGTACAATCAGCTATGTGCGGTTTTACGTTGTTGAGTTGCTGAAGCTTGTGGACACGGGTCAGTATAGTACAGGCATTTCTTGAGATATATTACAAACACGGCCCTTGTACTCGTAGTTTTACAAACGTGTAGCTTTACCCCCAATAGATATCTTTGTACTGTTATAAGCATTTGTGAAATTACAAACAATTTGTCAGTAAAAATTACAATTTTTTTTACAGTGCCATAGCCTATTGCACGCAGTGAGGGTTATACCAGTGGACACGCTCGCCCATGGGTGTTGAATCATGTGTTGGGAAAGTATATTCTTGGTTTCNCCACGCCCCTTGTAATATTAGCCCGCAACCTTAAGCACAAGGACAACTTGACTTACGAAATTACGACTTATTTTTAAAATTAATATACATCCAAGTACTAGTAAAACGGTTACGTTTTATTGAAATTGTTGTATTATTATTATTTACGTTGTTTCAAGTGTTTTACGTTATTTAAACTTGCAATACATTTCTAATACATACAAACATTTATTTTTGCATGCGACTATACTTTACAACACCCACAGTCTTTGTACAATCAGCTATGTGCGGTTTTACGTTGTTGAGTTGCTGAAGCTTGTGGACACGGGTCAGTATAGTACAGCCAGACATTTCTTGAGATATATTACAAACACGGCCCTTGTACTCGTAGTTTTACAAACGAGTAGCTTTACCCCCAATATATATCTTTGTACTGTTATAAGCATTTGTGAAATTACAAACAATTTGTCAGTAAAAATTACAATTTTTTTTACAGGACCATAGCCTATTGCACACAGTGAGGGTTATACCAGTGGACACGCTCGCCCATGGGTGTTGAATCATGTGTTGGGAAAGTATATTCTTGGTTTCGTCTTTACTTATACCGATATATGTATACTTTTAGCAACATGTTGGAAGAACATATAACCCGTGCCCGGATAGTTTTACAACACCAACTTAACTCGTGACACGGGCAACTGTGGCAGAACGTCAGGCTTAGAGGAGAAGGGGTGAATTTTCTGTTACATCCGTCACGTTTTCATTTACTGTAAGTAACAGACGGCAGTATTAGGAACAAGTAATCGAGAAGCACGACAGTAAAGGTGATATACACTTCTCATAACTGCTCTCTGGTCGCACTTGAACGCTCCTGCTCCATGACTGTGATCTCACGGCGGCGAGGCGGCGGGAATAGCGGCAAGAGTGCTCTTGTACATATTTAAATGTTACGATGCAGCAGTGTTGTTTGCGAGACGTCCAACTGTGTGTAGGCTGCGGCAACAGCTGCTGTAATGGAAAGACAGCGGTGGGGCGGAGATCAATGTGATAAGCGGTGCGTACCTCGGGCGGCAGAAGCTTCTGCCCCCCGAGGCAGTAAACAGTTTACAACTGGTGGATGCGTGTACGTGACGTGAGCGGCGGTTATCCACGGCCGCGATACAGCACGTGCCCCGCGCCACGCCGGCTGCTCTGCGGAAGTCACCGCCGCTCATGGGAACAGAACTCCTCCGTCGAACATTACCCACGTGGAGCACACGTGTAACGGATCGACAGGTTTCACGTGAAGCCCACGCAGGTTCCCAACTAGAAGCACAACTGTCGCCCCTGCCAGCCAGAGCAACTATGAGGGCGGTGGAAGAAACATGCAAGAACACTGCGAGAAAAAATCCACACTGTCGCCACAATTCTTCCGCGAGAAATACCGTCTGAAAAGCTGTTGGTTCGCCACGGCCCAATGCCTTGCATCGGGCAACGACATAAAATCATAACATTCGCACGTCTCCACTAACACGTTTTCGACCTCGCAGAAATCGAATTGACGTTACCAAGGGAACCAAACCGGGATAATACTACGTTCCTCTCAAGCGCCGCCGTGCGTCTATATTCATCCGCCTTATCTCGAACTCGATGCCGCTGCGGCAAAATGGAAACATATTTGCGACGAACGCTACGAATGAAAATATTACCGGTTCGATTCACACTGTTGTAGGTTGCGCTCATGATACCCGTCTCACTCAACAGCCATTTGAGGAATACATCAGTAGTGTTACCTTCTCATCACTAGGGACAGGTGTTTTTCGCGAAAATATTTATGGCCATGCTAGACTTCGATATCCCACGTCCACTATCAAAACTTCCTTTGGTTATTGGCCGCGTTTCTACGTGAGAAGACATGTTCTTATTTGACTGGGCTAATCGAAATAAAATACTCCGATACTGAACGTCCATGATTCGCGGGCAGACACAGACACTTGAAGCAAGTGATATTTAAAATCATCCAACCACGAAAGTGTATATGCACTAAAGTGTTTTGGAGTACAGCTGATCTTGAAATATTTTCGCAAAAAACACCTGTCCCTACTCATAACTATTCACCTGTTTTTGCAAGTGAGAAGAAACGAGCAGCTAACAGCTCCACTTATACTGAATACTCGCGGTGTAGATTTAGTAAACTGACAAACGTTAGCTATAAAAGCTGTATGCAGTTGTCTCTTGTAAATTTATTTGTACTGCATCTGTACTTACAGTACGTTGATTTCCTAATACACACACCTAGACAACAAACACGAACAAGTGATAAACAAAAAATTTCAAAATAACAATTACGCAGTTTTAATTTCTAATCAGCTGTGCATAAAATACCGCCATACACGAGAACGAACTAGGTATTTTATAATTACAACACACACGAAATCATAACTATTTAGGTTAAACATTTTTCATCAGAACTGCCCGGTCAGCAGGTAGAGTGACGTGGTCTATAGCTGGCGTGCAGATGTACGTCTGTTACCGAAAGGCAAAGGATAGACACTTCTAGGTTAAAATGCGCATTACACAGTTCCAAGAGTTTTTTACGAGTGTATTTCGAATGAGCACTGTTCGCTACAGTTTCATAACAGACATGGTGGTACATGGCGATAACAGCAAAATTTGTTAAGTACCATAGCGTTTAGATGAGTTTAAATTGTCACAATATATTAATAAATATATAAAGAACACGCAAAAGCATCCACAATCATTTTAATTATGTAGTGATATTCATTAAGAAAATGTTGTCAAAGAAGTGAGCGACAATGTATGCCTATCTTTAATATTGCAATTAAAGTAATATATACACGTAATAACTAAATTATTCGGACACCTGCTATGTAATACAGTAATGTAATATGTTCCCTTATATTCTGTAAAAAAAAAACATGTAGTACTATATTTTAGTAACAGTTTACACATTTCTTGTATTTCAGTAACATTTTGTACAAATTGGTAAATGTTGAGTTAAGTTGGGCGACTCTTAACAACGAGGTCTTGAGAGCCGATACAAATTGGTGAAGGCACGCAAATATGCGGTATATAAAAATGAGAAATAACAATTTCCAACGCAACATAATTATTCGGACACAGCTTTTCATCCTACTTATTTCAGCCCTAGAGGACAGTGTCTTCGGAAATACAGAGTTCCAGCCACCTAAAAGAGTGGGGGCGGAAGGGAAGGGAGACATTTAATTAAAGACAGTTAGTGGTATGAAATCGCGAGAAAGGCAAAACCACCAGAAACATTGCCGACATGCAGCTAATGAATAGAAGTACAGTGGCCGATATCATCCCAAGATATATGAATGATGACGGGATAGAGCTGAAACAACACACCGGCCGTATGGTTCATTTCATATAAGAAGGCCACATTCTGACAGTCAGTGAGTGGCAACGTAAGTATTCAAAACAAACAACGCGCCATTTACAAAATCCTGTATCAGCTGATGCACGAACGAACAGAAATTAATATTACGTTGGCTATTCTGAGAGCACTGCCAGCGCACATCAGACAAGCAGAAAATACGCGGATAAGAAAGAGTTCGTAGATTAATTAATACATTTTATTTTAAGTGGTCATAAAACAGCAGTTTTTAGTTTTTAGAAACGAAACTTCGTGATAAAATAGTAGTGTATAGGTGTTCAAAATGAGATGCACAATAAAATGATCCG
Source organism: Clitarchus hookeri (assembly GCA_002778355.1). NCBI lineage: Eukaryota > Metazoa > Arthropoda > Insecta > Phasmatodea > Phasmatidae > Clitarchus > Clitarchus hookeri. The sequence continues at coordinate 446,143 of NQII01000764.1, forward strand.
TATCCAAATGTAAGGAAAGAATCGAAACCTTTTTCAAGTTTCCAGACTCTCCAACCATGTGCTGCCATCTNGTTTTTAGTTTTTAGAAACGAAACTTCGTGATAAAATAGTAGTGTATAGGTGTTCAAAATGAGATGCACAATAAAACGATCCGTATCCAAATGTAAGGAAAGAATCGAAACCTTTTTCAAGTTTCCAGACTCTCCAACCATGTGCTGCCATCTTGCGAGGGACAGGCGCGTCATCTGTTACAACACGCCCTTCCACGCTATCTGTTATCCATATTCCGAACTACACCCAGAAAAATAATATAGTTTTGTTGTTTAGAATAACGTATTTACGCGCATATACAAATGGTTTTATTTTCCCGCGAGCTCTGTATAGTTTTTAAAGTGACATATTTTTCATGTACAATGATTTGGTATACAAGTAATTTATATTCGGCCGGTAATCGTTCGTCTACGTAAATTATACGCCATATATTTCTCTCGAAACCCATCACCTTGTTTCCGTAGAAAGTGAAACACGTGTGAATAGTTTTTAAGCAATTATAACGTTATTCCACTCACATATTTCCAACTCGAATATATTAGCTATAACGTCCAAAGTGTGATAATAGATACAACAGACCGTCTCGCAAATGTTAACCCAAATTCACTATCTCGGTCAAATTAAAAAAGAGTTGGCAAATATTTAATTATTTACAACTTTTTATATTTTTTCTTTTATAACCTACTTATTTTTTTTAGCACATGTCAGTCTCAAAATATCTTAAAATTTGTTTAGCATTACAGTACAATGAGAAGTGGATTAGCTGACAGCGTGTTGATAAAAAATACGGCCCCAACTTGACGGACCAGCTGATGGCGGAAGGATACGTAGTCATATGTAAACAATGGCGCTACTTTCGCTGAGCTGTCAAAAAGTGGCCTTCTTATATGGTACAGAATATACCTAAGTCTATAACAGATATAAGTTGGCTAGTGAAGTTCAGTCAGCCAATGGTAAGAGAGTCTATGTCCAAATAATTTAGAGGAATTTGAAAAAAAACCGGCTACAATATTAGGGAGGGTCACACAAAATCAGTTCTTCATTTGCGAGAGTAACAAAGTAAATGACTGGTCTTCAAAGTAGTATCAAGATAAAGAACTTTGGTGGGAAAANAGTTGGCTAGTGAAGTTCAGTCAGCCAATGGTAAGAGAGTCTATGTCCAAATAATTTAGAGGAATTTGAAAAAAACCGGCTACAATATTAGGGAGGGTCACACAAAATCAGATCTTCATTTGCGAGAGTAACAAAGTAAATGACTGGTCTTCAAAGTAGTATCAAGATAAAGAACTTTGGTGGGAAAANTCTTCATTTGCGAGAGTAACAAAGTAAATGACTGGTCTTCAAAGTAGTATCAAGATAAAGAACTTTGGTGGGAAAACATTATTTTAGTAGATTAGAACAAATTCAATGTGCATAGTTCAGATAATATGCAAAATAGTACTACTGAATTAGTAGGTTCGAGGACGGGTCATCTTGGATCAGCCATTTTGGATGATCTTGACATTGACCACCGACATTACGGTTGCAATCCTGGATGTCGTTAACCTCTGCCCGCCATCCTGGATAACATTACGGGCGCCATATTGTATTATATTTATGCTTTCATTCAACTTCGCCATCTTGTTTCTAGAATTTTCATTGTTTCATTTTATCCACTATCATTATTCTCGCCCCTTCTCTAATTGGTTAATACGGGTGTGTATGGTGTACGTTGGTGCGTGCTCCATGTAAATTTTGAAAATACGATGGATAATATAAGACAACAAAAATTGAAGATGCTGGGAGGCCTTACAGTTACAACTTGTTGGCAAAAGCCAAAAGGTATATGTGATAAATAAGAAACGAGCTATTTATATGTTTCCAAAACTGAAACACTGGCACAATAGTAAGTGCCATCCTGTAGAATAAACTTGTGCAGTTTGGCAAGCAAGCTTAAAACTGGCCTATCAGATCAATTTTCGGTACAAAAATAAATACATAATATTTAAATTACGTAGTGTTATATTTTAGAATGAGAAGATAGAGTTGGTACTACGACCGTGCGATATAGAAGAGTGTAACATAAGAGCGCCGCCTCTTTCTCCCTTCCATACTCTGTGGATAATGCGCGGAGTGTCTATATGATGCCACACCTTAGCTGAATTTTCTCGTCTCTCTTTATGTTATATATAATACTGCCAAATTTTAATGTGGTAAAATATTAACATAAAAAATTTACGGAGAAAAGATNACCTTAGCTGAATTTTCTCGTCTCTCTTTATGTTATATATAATACTGCCAAATTTTAATGTGGTAAAATATTAACAAGTTTTGTCATACAATAAACAGTTTTGTTGAGATTGAGCAAATTGTTAGAAGCAAATCCAACTAGGCCTACTTTAATTTTATTTCACCAAACATGCCATGAATAAAGAACAACCGCCACCACCCCTTCCTATAGCACCCGTTGTATGAAACTCGTCCTTCGCTGAAAGCTGAAATGTAATGCAAAAATTGACATCTTGCCGACCGAATTCGAAATTAACTTTATGATTTATTCTGTTTCAAAACAAAAAATAACCCTCTTGTGTCAAAATGTAAGATATATGATTTCTTAAATTTTAATAAGACAAAAGAAAGTTCTAAGTAATAAGTATTTAAAGTTTCTCAGCGTAACTCGTCGGAATCATGGATATAGATTATTTGCAGTTAATTGAGCCCTTTTGGTAGCCCTGAGTGGAGTGGAGTGGATATATTTGGGCGGCTCTTAATATCGAGATCTTGACAGCTGATGAGGGAGAAGTGAGGTGAGTATGGAGCAGCGCCGGAATTCAAGGGCGGGGAAAACGGTAGATTCCAAAAAGATCCAGCGACCAGCTGCATCGTCCGGCACGATCCCCACATGCGAAAATGCGGGAGCGACCATGCCGGGAATCGAAACCGGTTCGCCTAGGGTGGAAGGCGAGTAGTCTAACCACTACAACACTGCGGCCCCTATTGCCCCGCGTAAGACCACATTTTCTCACCTACTGAAAATCGATTGTCTCGACACTGACTTGGAACTTTTGCTCTGCTGTATAATTCGGTTGGGCGACAAAGTTCCCTTTCCCTTTCCGCATCACAAATAAGCACGATAGAGGAAGACAAGAGAGAAGGAGACGGCCTGTGCAGCAGTGCGTTGTCCTCACGAGAAGGAACAGCACGTGTGTAATGAGCAGTGCGTGTGAAGGTAGTATCACGCGATCTGCTACTGGACGTTCCAACACAAGGCCACGCCCACTCTCACGCTAGTCGCCCGTGCCATGTGTCATCGCACGCAAGACCACGCCGAGCGCTCACTGCTCACTTCCTCGACATTAAGAGCCTGACGACAATAAACACAATGCAAGACTATTGGGACAGCCTAGTTGTGGCACCTGGTCTCGCCCTCTCAATATAATGGTAGACACAAAGTAATGTATAAACTGCAGTAAGAATATCGACACGTGCAAGGTATAAATAACTGCTCTACTTCAACTAGGCCAATATTTTTTTAACTTACTTTCCAAACAGAAAAATAGACGTAAGAGATTACTTTCGTGTTTAAGTCTCTGAAAACTTTTGAACCAAAGCATAAAATTTCACAAAACTGCACAATTATAGTACTTAATATGACACCAAGTTTTATAAATATATTTTTTTAGCATCACAAGTATTTATTTCCTAAACGGGGCCTTTTAAAATCGTGGCTGCTATGCCGTATCTCAAGAACCAGTCAGCGGATATTTCGTATGTCGACAGTTCATAATGTCAGTACTAGATACAGAAACTCATGACTTCAATAGCCTACCTACCGTTTTATACGATTAGTGTCCACGTTAANAATGTCAGTACTAGATACAGAAACTCATGACTTCAATAGCCTACCTACCGTTTTATACGATTAGTGTCCACGTTAACAAATATAGTTGTTATATGTCGATTTTAATAGATCGGAAACTTCAAAACATCCGTAAAAATAAATATTTTAAGCTAGCGTGGCATATCTACCGGATTATGAATACTATTTCCGCCAATCTTGGAATACTGGCAGTATATATGGGCAGCGTTAAATAAGCTATACTACACAGCCTCTTTTGTCCGCCACTTAGATAACTTGCAATTAAGAATACAAAATATCTGACGCAAAATATTCCATTACAGTTCACCACCGCAAAGAAATTTCAAATGGTAAGATGTTTATTTTCTAAATGGCGGCTTCGTAGTTATTTGTGTTACACACTAGATCCCTTGAACTACTACGGTCTACACTGATTTGAACCCAACTTGGTATTCTGGCTATACTTACATGTACATACTAAACACGCTAATTAAAGATCTTTTTGGTCCTTAATGTTGGCAATTAGCGTCATACAGAAGTTCACCTAAAATAAAATTTTATTGAATAGTTAATTAATTTTAAAAAGGATGGTCTATTTATATATTTATTCTTGATGTGCTGACTATTATGCTGTGTGCACTAGATTCACTAAGTAATTGAGTGAATTGTCCACCATTTTAGAAAGTACTGACAAAAATATGTTATAAATCATATATCAGGATCTACTCTACCGCATAACACTATGTACAATGGAAAATTCCTTCTAAAGAGTCGATTTTTTTTAAACATAACATCCTACAATCGAAGCCTTTGAGAACATAATCAAAATTATTTCAAATAGTTTATGCGCAGATGAAAGTGAGCTTTTTAGTTATTTCAATAACTTATTATTTTCGTTAATCGAATGACCTACAATGAGGTCGAAGTAGTGATGATAACAGCTAAAATCATCGATGCAATACTTGATTAAGGCATTACATTTGGGATTTAAAAAATAGTAAATTTGGCAGTAATGCGGTATTTTTATACCAGTTACACAATGGACATTATGTACGCCACAGAACAACCGCAAGANTAAATTTGGCAGTAATGCGGTATTTTTATACCAGTTACACAATGGACATTATGTACGCCACAGAACAACCGCAAGAAGTTATAAAATAAAGACTTTTAATCAATAACTCTGCTTCTGAAATGCAAAACCTGCGCGTTCGAAACTTTCTTACTGTCCGCTAGAAGCATATAAAATTAATTAATAATAAAAAAACCAGTTTTTTGGTATTGCATTATACATAACCTAGATATACACACGTTTAGATTTGATTAGAGAATAATTNAAAAAAACCAGTTTTTTGGTATTGCATTATACATAACCTAGATATACACACGTTTAGATTTGATTAGAGAATAATTAAGTCCAAGTGCGAAGTAGAGGGTCTAAATTTACAGTGAAATAGTTTAAATGTTTAATAAGATTGATAATAATAGAATGTGTTTCGTGAATTTTGTTGCAAAATGTAACCTCTTTAGAGTGAACCTGTGTGTGTGTGTACTGTGTCAATAAAAATTATTGATATTGTTCGGAATGAATGACTATTAAACAAGCTATTTTCAGATGTATAATACTTCATAAAATTATGCTGAAGATAATGACAATCTGTTTTATTTTAACACAACAAGATGGCAGCGTTATCAGTATAATACGTTAGTTTTCAATAAACTTGTGTGCGTAAAGGATTTTCCTAAATTTGAATCATTGTAAAANGTTATCAGTATAATACGTTAGTTTTCAATAAACTTGTGTGCGTAAAGGATTTTCCTAAATTTGAATCATTGTAAAGCGGATCCACATCGAGCACCACTGTCAACAGAAGGAAATATATCAAGGAACTAGCGAAAATACAAACGTCAGTCTCAGAATTTTGTAACTGATTTTCATGATAAGAAAACCGATACTGTAAAAGTGGTAATGCTACTTTACTCTGGAGGTGAGTTCCTGCAAGACATTTTTTATTTATTTAAATTTGACAAAGGAGAAGACAAAAGTAACTTAGCTGTAGTGCTACGGAAATTTAATAACTTTTCCCTTAAAAAAAAAAACTAATTTAACATATGAACGGTTTTATTTTTCANTTTGACAAAGGAGAAGACAAAAGTAACTTAGCTGTAGTGCTACGGAAATTTAATAACTTTTCCCTTAAAAAAAAAACTTATTTAACATATGAACGGTTTTATTTTTTACAAGAAAACAGAAGGGAAATTAATCATATGAACAGCTTATGGCTGTGTAGAAAAGCATGAGTAAATATGGTTAGTTTGGTACTTTAGAAGAAGAATTAACTAAGAGATATTTTCGTACTTGGTATAAATGAAAAAACTACACAAGAAAAATTGCTTACTGAGGCTAATTTGACGTCAGCCACTGCATTGGAGTTTTGCCAAGCTCGAGCACTAATTTCAACGCAAATAGGAAATATCGAGTACCACGTATAAAAGAACAAACTGTATTCGATGAATTGAAGATAGCGTCAGTGGAAGAAATCATTTCTCCTTTTTGGTATACTGTAACAATCCTGATCTACAATAATATTGTGTACTTAAGGATCGACACCGGAGCATCATGTAATATAATGGGATTCCGTCAATTCCTGCTTTTGGGAGGATATAGCTTAAAAAAAAAAAAATTGTGATGACATAATTTACTAGGAATCAGATTCCTATTTTGGGTAAAAATGTTTTACCTTGTTAGTATAAATCCAGTTTTCACAACATTGAGTTTTTTTATAATGGATGGTTATTGCGTCTTAGAACCTCGAAAATGTTAGGCCTTATTCATTGAGTTTGAAATCACTGCCGACACATATTATTCCTAATAAATTCAGGAATCTTTTTTTTGGCGAGGTCGGCTATATGCCCTACATAGTAGATTTGCAGACTGATCCAAGCATAAAACCTATAATTTCTCCAGTACGTCGGATACCATATTCTTTAAGATCTAAAGTAAGAGACAACTTAAATAGATTGGAGAAACTGGGAATAATAGAAAGGCAAAGACTCTACAGAGTGAATGAATCAAATGACTGCCGTTTAAAAAAAAAGATGGCATCATTAGATTTTGTTTGGATCCTCGTAACCTTAACACGGCACTTAAAAGCGCTCATTTTCCGTTCCCCACTGTAGACGAAATTTTAACTGGGGCAACGTATTTTTGTAAACTAGATGCATTGTCGGTCTTTGGATACTACCTTTGAATGAAAGAAGTTCGAAATTATGTACATTCCAGACTCCATGGGGAGGTTAAGCATTAAAAACTACCATATGGAGTGAGTAGTGCCCCAGAGAAGTTTTATGAGGTAATATATACTACATTTGAAGATATTCCAAATGTAGGAACGTTCCAGGATGATATATTTATTTAGGCTGTNATGAGGTAATATATACTACATTTGAAGATATTCCAAATGTAGGAACGTTCCAGGATGATATATTTATTTAGGCTGTTAACCGTGATGAGTTACAGCAAATGTTAAGTGCCATGGAAAAAGGACTTAAGTTTATTAAGTGCATATTTCATTCAACAGAAGTTGAGTTTCTCGGGCACATTTTCACATCAAGTATTTCACGTCAGTATCGAGAGACAGGGTAAAAGCTACGACACAACTGAAAACTCCAGTTGACAAAAAATGTTTACAAAGAGCTTTAGGATTATTCAATTAGGTTTCTCGTTACATTCCTAACTACTCTAACAAAAGTGCGCATCTCAGATAATTACTTAGGATGAAAATTTAANTTAGGTTTCTCGTTACATTCCTAACTACTCTAACAAAAGTGCGCATCTCAGATAATTACTTAGGATGAAAATTTAATCAGATTGCAGCATCCATAGCAGCTTGCATTCAGTTACTTAAAAGAAGCTGTGACAAAAGCACTAGTACTAGTACTTTTTTAAAATCCTACTAAGGATATCACTTAGTGTATATGCCAGTTCAGNTTACGTTTCTCGTTGCATTCCTAACTACTCTAACAAAAGTGCGCATCTCAGATAATTACTTAGGATGAAAATTTATTCAGATTGCAGCATCCATAGCAGCTTGCATTCAGTTACTTAAAAGAATCTGTGACAAAAGCACTAGTACTAGTACTTTTTTAAAATCCTACTAAGGATATCACTTAGTGTATATGCCAGTTCAGNCTGTGACAAAAGCACTAGTACTAGTACTTTTTTAAAATCCTACTAAGGATATCACTTAGTGTATATGCCAGTTCAGTGGGTCTGGAAGCAGATCTAATTCAAGATGGTCATCCAATAACTTTTGCCTCTACGGCTTTGACTGAAGTAGAGCGAAGGTATTTACAGATAGAAAAAGAATTGTTGAGCGAATGCTTTGGCCGTGAAAAATTCAAACAGTAAGTTTTTGGAAGAGATTTGGTTAAAGTTGAAACTGACCATCAAACACTGTTAGGATTAATGAACAAACCATTTCAAAAAGTTCCAGGACGCCGCAAAGAATGCTAATGCGTTTACAACCATTTCGTTTGAAATTTGTTCATACTCCTGGAAAACATGTGTTTGTAGCAGATATACTGTCCCGTGATTTTACAGATTGCAATTGTAATGACAGAACTGATTTTGATGATGAAACAGAATACCAAATTGCAATGTTAGTAGACAGTTTGCCGATTCCTAGAAAACATTGGAAATTGTTAGAGGAAAAATCAAGCCAAGATCTTGTGTTTTGAAAATTAACAGATTACATCAAAGAAGGATGTCCCCCAGAATACGGAAAGATTTTAGATGAATGTGAGCTATATTATGGTTTTAGGAATGAATTGCCAATAACAAATGGTGTACTCTTCCGTGGCGAGCGTATACTGATTCCTCATAAGTCACAACATGAGATGTTAACTAAACTACACTATGGCCATCCAGATATCAGTCGAACAATTAGTCGAGCAGAGGATTCTCTGNACATGAGATGTTAACTAAACTACACTATGGCCATCCAGATATCAGTCGAACAATTAGTCGAGCAGAGGATTCTCTGTTTTGGATAGGCACGAATCAGCATATTATAAAATTTTTATTAAATAATGATAAACATGCTTAAACTATCAAGCAAACAAAGTCAAAATGGCTCTTCAAAACAGGAAAATTANTTTATTAAATAATGATAAACATGCTTAAACTATCAAGCAAACAAAGTCAAAATGGCTCTTCAAAACAGGAAAATTACCCAGTTACTATGGATGGAAGTTGCATGTGATGTTTTTATTGAATTCCAAATATTATTTAGTTATTGTAGATAGTTTAACTAATTTTGTGGAAGTCGAGTCTCTTCCTAATCTACAAAGTACTACAGTGATTGATAGAATGAAATCAGTGTTCGCTATACATGGCATACCTGTAACGGTGTACACAGATGGAGCACATTATTTTGACTTGCAGTTACTTCATATTTTGCTGACAAATTGTATTTTGTAAATGTAATGTCAAGTCCTCACTTTCTGAAGTCAAGCGGGCTAGCAGAGAGTTGTTAAAATAGGCAGTTGATTGTAATGAGGATCCACTACTGTTATATTATAGGAACACTCCCAGAGGTGAAGTTCACTCACCAGCTGCAAATTTGACGGGAAGAAATTTCGGACAACAATTATATGTAAATTAAATAGTTTTAAAAACCACGGATCACAGTAAACGAGTAAACAAAGATAGAATATAATTGATTGAAAATAAAATACAGCCTAAAGAGCATTACGACAAAAATTCTGGTAACAGAAAATCATTTCAGGTTAGTCAACCGATTATGTTAAAAAAAAAAAANAAGAGCATTACGACAAAAATTCTGGTAACAGAAAATCATTTCAGGTTAGTCAACCGATTATGTTAAAAAAAAAAAAACGAAAAACAGCGTGAATACCACGAACAATAGTACACATAGGAAACAATCCAAGATCATACACAGTNAAAAAAAAAAACGAAAAACAGCGTGAATACCACGAACAATAGTACACATAGGAAACAATCCAAGATCATACACAGTGTCAAGAAATATGGTGAGAAATATAAAATAAATGAAGTTCACACATTACCAAGAGAGGTCAGAGAGAAGCAAAGTCGGGCCAGTAACTGTTGCTCACAGTTTGAAAGTAGANAGTTCACACATTACCAAGAGAGGTCAGAGAGAAGCAAAGTCGGGCCAGTAACTGTTGCTCACAGTTTGAAAGTAGCACAACTAAACTTTCTGAAAGCCATCTAAAACGGGAATTGCAAGAATAGCATGCGAAAGCCATACATTGATAACTACTCGATGTGGTAGGAAAGTAAAGATTCGAAAAATATTTGATTTATAGAATGCTGTACAGAGGTAAACATTCTACTGGAATTTGATATGTATACTTTGAAGCAATTCTCTAAATTAAGTAATTTTTACATATTAATTTTATTCCACTTTCAAACTATAAAATTTTTAATAACTATCATGCACATGCATGTTAATGTTGCTTGATAGGGAAGGTGTTGTAAAATGAAACCTCTTTNAGTTCACACATTACCAAGAGAGGTCAGAGAGAAGCAAAGTCGGGCCAGTAACTGTTGCTCACAGTTTGAAAGTAGAACAACTAAACTTTCTGAAAGCCATCTAAAACGGGAATTGCAAGGATAGCATGCGATGTGGTAGGAAAGTAAAGATTCGAAAAATATTTGATTTATAGAATGCTGTACACAGGTAAACATTCTACTGGAATTTGATATGTATACTTTGAAGCAATTCTCTAAATTAAGTAATTTTTACATATTAATTTTATTCCACTTTCAAACTATCAAATTTTTAATAACTATCATGCACATGCATGTTAATGTTGCTTGATAGGGAAGGTGTTGTAAAATGAAACCTCTTTAGAATGTACCTGTGTGTGTGTGTGTGTGTGTGTGTGTGTGTATTATGTCTATAAAATTATTGATACAGTGTGGAATGAATGACTACTAAAACAGCTATTTTCTGATGTATAATATTTCATTAAATTATGCCGAAGGCCACGATAATCTGTTTTACTTAAACACAACAAATTTGAGGTGAGCAGTAACTAGGCCGAGCGTGAGTGTTGCAGTAACTACGTCGCGGTTGGTAGTGGCACGCGAGCAGAGGGCAGAGCACAGCCACGGCNGCCGAGCGTGAGTGTTGCAGTAACTACGTCGCGGTTGGTAGTGGCACGCGAGCAGAGGGCAGAGCACAGCCACGGCGGGAAGCAACTGCGCACCAGGAGCAAGTGTACCACCCACTACCCCTTCCTTCCTTCGCTTAATTAAAGGTCCCGGGGCCAGTTTATTTTGGAGCAGTGCTTAGCGGAAAAGGAAATGCAGCTACCTGTAACGTATTTGATCCTGTTTCCAATATTGACTGCTGCGCCCCCCGATCCTATGCGACCGCAGCACACATACACACACATACAAACGCCTGTTACGTTCGTCACTAATTACAATTCGGACACACTGCCCTCATTAAGTTTTAGCCACTCTCCATCCTGCCCTGAACAAAAAAAAACACTTCCGTTTTCACGAAGTTTGTTTGTACCACACGNAGTTTTAGCCACTCTCCATCCTGCCCTGAACAAAAAAAAACACTTCCGTTTTCACGAAGTTTGTTTGTACCACACAAAGCAATGTGAAGCTTCGCGTACGGTCACTGTTTAGTCAAAACCAACTTCTAAGACGAAGAAAAAAAAACTACATGTTTTAAATATCCTTGATGACCGTACTTGCTAATCAAGTACGCTCTTTGTGATTTCCTTTCNAAAAAAAAACTACATGTTTTAAATATCCTTGATGACCGTACTTGCTAATCAAGTACGCTCTTTGTGATTTCCTTTCATCGCACTTTTAGCTTAAAACAGAATTAAACATGGCATGTTAGCGGAAGTTGAGCACAAAATAAGCATTTGGACAGTTGTATACGAACCTGTTAACGAATGCAAAATGTTGTCTTGTGCTTACTAGAACCGATGAGGGCAGTCCGTGTAGTGCAATGAATCGGTACACATCGCTTTCACACGTCAACAGGAATGGGGAAGAAAATTAGGGAAACTACATTCGAAGAAAGAACAGTAAGTATGAAATAGCATAATGAAGATACGGGTTGCCGAGTAATTGGCAGTAATTTCAAGAGGGTACCTTCTACTGTTGTATATATATATATAATACAGAAACTCACAACAGAACATTTACTTCGAAAAAAACCACGATCCGACCAGCCAAGGAAGCTGTCTGGCCGCGAAGAAAGCTACGATCTTCAGTCTCTGAAGAGAGACCCAAAAATGATTGCCAAGGAGTTGTCTACTTCACTCGCTCAAGACGTACGATTTAACATTACACCTCATACTGTACGAAATACAATTGAAAAATCTGGATTCGAGCGCGTGTAGCTAGAAGACAGCCAGATATATCTGCAGCAAACAGGAATAAATGGTTACTGTTTGCTTTATAAAAAAATTTAAAAAAATTAACTCTTGGAATTTTGGCAAAAATTTATTTCCTCAGATGAGACCGAGATAAACCTGTATGGGATAATGTGCACGGTAAGTAAAATACTATCTAAGCATATACGTTTTGCCATAATACACATCCTTCTTTTACGGAATAATCAACTATTTAATTTCTTATCTTCTGACAATAAGGGAGTATTTATTAGCCGTAACATGTATGTCATTTCTCCGCTATTTCTCCACGATCCTTCAAATAAAATCCCGTTCACTTCATAGTCTAGTGTGTCTGGTGGTGTGTACACATTTGGCGAATGGGTTCTCAGATTATTATGTAACAATGACACGCATCACAATCAACTCGGTTTTTTTTCCAAAAGTATTGGTTTTCTTAAAACCCGGAACACTGCACTTGATAAACCGAAGGCGTTTTCGACGACCCGACGGACTACTCAAAATATAGTTTAAACTCTGTGATGAGATCTTTAGGCATATTCTCCAGGACACGGCTTCATAATGTTTTCACTAAGAGATAACGCACTATCACCTGCAAAAAAAAAAAAAGGTACTCGCATGGAAGTTGCTCTGAATGTGTTTTCAGTGAACATGCTATATAGCTTACATGCTTTAGAAACTCCTCCATCCGAAATACTTCCCTGCCATACCACGTCAGCAAACATATAATTATAATTTCCGTACACTATGGCAATAAACACAATACTGAAATGGGATTAATAATTGAAGGAATCGCTGCCAGAGATAATTGGTGCTTGCAAAATAATGTGTTTTCCATCAAGGGCACCAGCACAATGCGGCGGATTCCAGTGTCTTGTTTATTTCCTTCCAAGCCGTAGGGGGAAAAAAAAGAAAAGAAATAAAAATGTTAGAATTATTAATAAAACATGGGCGCAACAATACATAACGGTATTTAAATACTAGAAGTACAATTTCATGAAGTGATATGAATGTTACAGAAATGTCGGATGGAACTGCTGGAACAGAAGTTGACGCAAGTTGAAAGTAGAAATGCTACCATCCCCAGACCTACTAAACGAGCGAAGAGAAACGAACGAGACGCCATTGCATCAATGGTGACAAGTGTATTAGACTGCTGCATGTAAATTGGACAAACAACCTTCTCAACCGGACGAAATATTTTTATTTTTTTAACTACGTCACTCCAAAAGTAGAAAATGTCTCCCCTTAAAAGAAGAAAGCGGTTCAGCATGCCGTGTTTGAGATACTGATGAACGCTGATCAGGGTGTTTTGATTGCTCTGCACCAATTTCGCAGTGCACGTACAATCAGCTTGCTCCAAATGTGCAGTACACGTACTATCATCTACATCCTGCAGAAGGTGGACGTACCGATCTCATATTTTCTCAATCACGATCTTGTCAACCTCATCATGCCACGCCCTCAACTGCCATCAACTCACAGCTCAGTCATAATCGCCGAGTTTGTATGCCGTTTTATAGCTTAGAATATGTTTAAATCTTAATTTATAATATTATAACCTGTGTTCAGAGTAACACAATAGAGAGTTATTTATTATCATCTTGATATATACCTTTAGTTATTTGACAAATGCTACGCAAACTTCTGATATTGTGCGTCCTAATGATTGCTTGGAAATCGTTAACAGATATAATAGGCTAGTATAGCAGTCTCCTGTGGCAAAATATCGCAATGTTACTGCTAACAGCAACAATGACAGCTTGTTGTAAGTGTTTTAATCAAATAAACCATTTTCAACATTCTATAAAATTTATATAACTGGCTCGAGATGCGTGTGAAAACAATAAACCCCTCATTAAAATATAACATAAATATCATTTACGACTACCTGTTATGTGTCGAGATTGGAGTGCGGAAATGTGTTTCCTTTTGGTTATTTGGGTTGGTTTGCCGCAAAAAAATCCTCAAAATCAGCAGGTGATGTTCGCGTAAAGTTTTTGTACTGTGACTTCATTCACGTCCAACATCAGCTCCGTGNAAAGTTTTTGTACTGTGACTTCATTCACGTCCAACATCAGCTCCGTGCCAGGGCGTTTCTTTGTACAACTCAGTCCATCACCAACGTCGTTTTCATCTCTCCTTGTACAAACGAGCCAAACATAGCATTATAATTTTCCTCGTGTGAAAGTCATTGTTTACGGGAGGTCAGCTGAAACTATACTGCCGGTTATCCGGCGTTGGTTCTACTTCCCTCCACGTTTGTTGTCGGAGACGATTTTCACGAACACACTGCGAACGGCGAACGGCGAACGGCGAACGGCGAACGGCGAACGGNGTGTACACATTTGGCGAATGGGTTCTCAGATTATTATGTAACAATGACACGCATCACAATCAACTCGGTTTTTTTTTCAAAAGTATTGGTTTTCTTAAAACCCGGAACACTGCACTTGATAAACCGAAGGCGTTTTCGACGACCCAACGGACTACTCAAAATATAGTTTAAATTCTGTGATGAGATTTTTAGGCATATTCTCCAGGACACGGCTTCATAATGTTTTCACTAAGAGATAACGCACTATCACCTGCAAAAAAAAAAAAAGGTACTCGCATGGAAGTTGCTCTGAATGTGTTTTCAGTGAACATGCTATATAGCTTACATGCTTTAGNGCATATTCTCCAGGACACGGCTTCATAATGTTTTCACTAAGAGATAACGCACTATCACCTGCAAAAAAAAAAAAAAAAGGTACTCGCATGGAAGTTGCTCTGAATGTGTTTTCAGTGAACATGCTATATAGCTTACATGCTTTAGAAACTCCTCCATCCGAAATACTTCCCTGCCATACCACGTCAGCAAACATATAATTATAATTTCCTTACACTATGGCAATAAACACAATACTGAAATGGGATTAATAATTGAAGGAATCGCTGCCAGATATAATTGGTGCTTGCAAAATAATGTGTTTTCCATCAAGGGCACCAGCACAATGCGGCGGATTCCAGTGTGTTTCAAATGTCTTGTTTATTTCCTTCCAAGCCGTAGGAGTCACGGGGAGTTGTAGGGGAAAAAAAAAGAAAAGAAATAAAAGTGTTAGAATTATTAATAAAACATGGGCACAACAATACATAACGGTATTTAAATACTAGAAGTACAATTTCATGAAGTGATATGAATGTTACAGAAATGTCGGATGGAACTGCTGGAACAGAAGTTGACGCAAGTTGAAAGTAGAAATGCTACCATCCCCAGACCTACTAAACGAGCGAAGAGAAACGAACGAGACGCCATTGCATCAATGGTGACAAGTGTATTAGACTGCTGCATGTAAATTGGACAAACAACCTTCTCAACCGGACGAAATAATTTTAATTTTTTTAACTACGTCACTCCAAAAGTAGAAAATGTCTCCCCTTAAAAGAAGAAAGCGGTTCAGCATGCCGTGTTTGAGATACTGATGAACGCTGATCAGGGTGTTTTGATTGCTCTGCACCAATTTCGCAGTGCACGTGCAATCAGCTTGCTCCAAATGTGCAGTGCACGTACAATCAGCTTGCTCCAAATGTGCAGTACACGTACTATCAGCTTGCTCCAAATGTGCAGTGCACGTACTATCAGCTTGCTCCAAATGTGCAGTACACGTACTATCATCTACATCCTGCAGAAGGTGGACGTACCGATCTCATATTTTCTCAATCACGATCTTGTCAACCTCATCATGCCACGCCCTCAACTGCCATCAACTCACAGCTCAGTCATAATCGCCGAGTTTGTATGCCGTTTTATAGCTTAGAATATGTTTAAATCTTAATTTATAATATTATAACCTGTGTTCAGAGTAACACAATAGAGAGTTATTTATTATCATCTTGATATATACCTTTAGTTATTTGACAAATGCTACGCAAACTTCTGATATTGTGCGTCCTAATGATTGCTTGGAAATCGTTAACAGATATAATAGGCTAGTATAGCAGTCTCCTGTGGCAAAATATCGCAATGTTACTGCTAACAGCAACAATGACAGCTTGTTGTAAGTGTTTTAATCAAATAAACCATTTTCAACATTCTATAAAATTTATATAACTGGCTCGAGATGCGTGTGAATACAATAAACCCCTCATTAAAATATAACATAAATATCATTTACGACTACCTGTTATGTGTCGAGATTGGAGTGCGGAAATGTGTTTCCTTATGGTTATTTGGGTTGGTTTGCCGCAAAAAAATCCTCCAAATCAGCAGGTGATGTTCGCGTAAAGTTTTTGTACTGTGACTTCATTCACGTCCAACATCAGCTCCGCGCCAGGGCGTTTCTTTGTACAACTCAGTCCATCACCAACGTCGTTTTCATCTCTCCTTGTACAAACGAGCCAAACATAGCATAATAATTTTCCTCGTGTGAAAGTCATTGTTTACGGGAGGTCAGCTGAAACTATACTGCCGGTTATCCGGCGTTGGTTCTACTTCCCTCCACGTTTGTTGGGGGAGACGATTTTCACGAACACACTGCTAACGGCGAACGGTTCGCAAGCGGTTCACGACAGGCTCGGCTCTCCTTCGGCTCGCAAGTGTATACGCGCTTTTGCGTTGCGAGGGTCCGGTCAAGTGCTGTGGCGAGTGTCGAGTGACAAAAGGGCATTGTCTTCTGTTCCCACGTCACATGCAAACGTTGAATTCAGCGCTCTCATTGTGTATTGCCAAAATACTCAGTTTCAATTTAAATCCATAAAATTGTTTCAAAGGCAAGGTTTATCAAGCGGAAGCGTTGAAAGGCCACCGTTTTGAAAGTGCCTGATCTATTTACGAATTTCTTAAAATATCACGCCTCTTCAACAGAGTTTCTTGTAAACCCAATTCGGTAGGGAGATGAATACCGGTGCGAAGATAAATAGTATCTTAATTTTCCAGGTGGCGCCATCTCTGAAAAAGGTAGCTGACGTGTATAACTATTTTAATTCTGTGATTATTTCCTGCGAGTGTGCTAAGTCTATCACTGCAATAAAGGTATACCAAAATGTAAGAACCACGTTTTTTCGTTTTTTGTCTTGCGGAGTTGTGTGTGTGTGTGTGTGGTTTTTATTTGGTCTCATGGTCGGCAGTTGATACAGTCCAATCATATCATCACAATACCAGTAAAACAATTCCGCGAATAACTTTACATATTTAATATTGTTATTAGAAAATGGTTGATGAAAAAAAAAGAGCTGTAAAACGCAAGTATTACTATTTGTTCTCATTAATTATGGTACCCAACATACTTTAAGTAAGTATAGGCCCTAAGACAAGTCACTAAAATTTTCGTAAAACCACAATTTTGATAATAATTGCCCGATTACTTGAAATTCCATAATATAGATGGCCTACCACAATACTATTTGTATGAAAAAAGTGACGTGGTTAAGCTGAGTAGTTCTTTGATTATAATAAACAAGTTAAATTATTGTGATGGTGCTGTATACCGAAATTGTGGACGTTGCAGGGCTATTAACTAGAAAACATTAACACGCAAATTAAATACTGCCAGCATACCATGTTTTCTTCAAAACGGTTGTATAATTCCTTATATACGACGTAACACCCTAAAAAATTGAAAACCCGACATTTTGAAAATAAACACTCTACGCTCTCAGAAAAATAAAAAGTGCTGTATGATTGCTACATAATATGTGTATCAATTTTTATCACATTCGGCACAACACAAGTTAATACAATGAAAAAACTGAAGTGAGCGCAACGCACTAAACTGTATTTATCTAAAGAGGTAGATGGAAGGGAACAGTCTGAATTTATCTCAATTGCTAGGTGGAAGTGGAAGGTAAGGAAAGTCACTGACGTTAATAATAAAAATTCATATAAACGTTACCATACTCATAAAACTGAGGAAATATTTCAACAGTCCACCTGTGTGTGAGTGTTGATACACATTAGACAATTGGAGTTATGAGCAGTATAAAGAGCTTGGCTCGCCGTACGATGACGACACGAGCAGCTATTACACAGCCACCTCGTGTCAGACCAAGTAACTAGCTTAAAAAACGCGGAGAAATGTTAGGTTGGAAGGTGTGTAGAAACCTGAGACAAGAAATGAAGCAGTGTTGAAGCTAGTACTGTCAGTAATGTAGGTGCAGGCTGCTGCGAGCTGCCGGCTACATGAGCAGCAGAGAGAGCACTTGAAAGAGCGACGATAGCGCAGCAGAACGAGGGGACAGGTGTAGCTGGCGGAGCCATAAAAACCGAGCAGTCGCCCGGCCCGGCCTTGTCGACTGCCTGCTCCCCCGGCCGAGGGCCGTAAACCTGCTGCTGGCGCCCTGGTAATCGGCACGCCCGCCCCTAATACCTTCAAGGCGATTTACAGCGGAAACGCCGCCGAGTTTAATAATTATTGATGAACACGTAACGAGCGCGAGGGAGGACGTGGCAGGGGTGGCCGCTGCCTGCGGACATTCACAGCCGCAGCAGGGCGGGCTCTCGTCGGCAGGTAAGCCTCCTGCGAGGGAGACACGTGTGCGCCCAACTTACTGGAACTAGACATCAACAAGCCTCGTCTCGTCGACTTACCGTATTGCAAGTATAATGTCGTGCGCTCTCCACACACGCTCTCATGTGAGTTTTGCCGCTCAACACGCCATTCCTGGTAGTCCAAACACAGCTTAAACTGACCGTCGCTCATTAAAGTAACGGCGAACAGCAAGTCGTTATAGCACATCAAGCATATCAAATGTTTGGATTGCACGTGTTTACGATTTATGTTCACAAATTATGTGACGCACTGGTAAAGGGAACAGAATATGTTTTCGCTTACAAAAGGTGTACGGAAAGTTATAACATACAATAAAAGTGAACTATTAAAGGAAATATGTAAGAATGTCAATTTTGAAGATGTAAATTTGAAAAAGTAAAGAGGAGTATATTCCTTACCTACTCCCGATCGTTTCCAAATAACAGTTAAAACTCGATATTGTAGATGTCTCAATAAAGAGTTCATTAAACAACATTTCGTTTAATGAACACAACAGGGCCCGTTATAGTAACAGAAAAATTCGTACTTAGGTTCCCAATCTCTTACTTATTTACCGAAATAATGCGCGGTTTTTATTTGTCTATTAAACTCATATTGTAATTTACGGAGGAAAATGTTTAACGCGATGGATCCCCGAGTATGGTATTTTTATTCATACCAGATGGGAAAACTAACCGAAATATAGTCATGACAAAAGATTTCAATACATTGCATTACATTACCTGTCGCACAGGACTAATGCGCTTTCAGAATTTATCCCTAACATCCACAAACCGTAAGTGTACCAACAAACCGCATCGAAATCTGTAAAGACATATTATATTGCTGGTATGTAGACAAGCAGCGACAGTCACGATTAATTTGTACTTTAAAAGACCGTTGCAATTGAGCAAACAAAAGGCTTAGATAAACTGAAAGTAGAAGAACTAAGTTCTTTACCAATTCAATTAAAATTCAGAAAGCCGTTTTATATTTTAATATATTTTATACACAGTTGGTACTGGTGCCGGTTGTGGTATTGGTGTTGGCATTGTTGGCACTGATAGTGATGGAGTTGGTATTGGTGGTGACGGTTTTGGTACTGGTGGTGGTACTTACACCGAAGAAAAAAAATTGGTACACCTGCCTAACATCGTGTAGGACCCCTCCGAGCACGCAGAAGTGCCGCAAGACGGCGTGGTATGGACTCGACTAATGTCTGAAAGTATGCATGAGGCAATTCACATCATGAATCCTGCAGGACAGTCCACAAATCCAACCTGCGCCAATTTTAGAAAGAATGCACGTCTGTCACGTTTAATGATTCTCGTCAGTCGTCGTTTGTCCCGTTCTTTCGCGATCTTTTTCCGGCAGCAGTGATGTCGAAGATGTGATGTTTTACCGGATTCCCGATATTCATGGTACACTCGTGAAATGGCCGTACGCGAACATCCAAATGTTATCGCTACCTCGGAGATGCTATGTCCCATATCTCGTGCGCCGACTATAACACCACGTTCAAACTCACTTAAATCTTGATAACATGCCATTGTAGCAGCAGTAACCGGTCTAACTGCCGACCGCATCGTGTTACTCTGATTGGTTCCATACCTCTGTTATTTGCATACGCACGCCTATACCAGTTTTTTTCTGGCTCTTCAGTGTATATTGGTGGTGGTACCTGGTATTTCTTGTGGTACTGGTATTGGTGGTTGTACTAGTATTGGTGGTTGTATAAGCGGTGTTGGTACTGGTGATTATGCCCTAATTCGTGTTGGTATTATGGGTGGTGTTGATGGTGGTGGTGGTATAGCTGTCCTCTCATATTGCAGATCAAAGCAGAGTTGCAACATGGAACGAATCGTATCGAGCCTAAAATTCGGTGCGTTTATCATGCACAGTTTTATAATGTTATAATGCCATAAAATATAATTTTTTGAGTTTATTAGCTATCCGAAAGACGGAGTAAACCGTGTTTATGAGATCGTACTTGTAATTTATGTTCATAATATCCTCTGTTCGATATACCGACATCCCTATATCATTCAAGTTCTATGTATTCCTTTTCTTATTTCTACTAGGATAAGAAATTAATTCGGGTCCCAAACAGCTATAATAAATCAAGACGCACTGCTAAATGTTGGATGATTAGATAACCTTACAATTTTCTTTGGGACAGGCTTTAATCACGACGTACTCAAACTTAATTAGACGTGTGACGTAGATAAAAACTAAAGTCAAAAACACGTGCAAAAAATAAAACAGGCGATACCATGTTTCAAGTCAGCCCGACCATGTTATACCGGAAGGATATCCAGGTGTTCGAAGTTCGCTTGCACATTACTCTAATTTCCAAATTCTTTATCCATAATATTTGGGCTTTAAACTTGAGCTAACACGTGGTATTATTGTGCTGAAGCCTACCTAACTAAAGTGGGTTCCGAACTACTTGAAACTTGGTGCTCACATTCTATGTCATGCGATGGGTGAGTCACAAACTATCACAAGCCCTGCCTCTTCGCTATATTGCGCGCATTAGGACCACCCACTGCAGTTCTCTGCACCTGCAATCTCGGTTTGCCATGACTGAAATACATTTCAAAATATCGCGTGTGATACTCTGATGCCACACAGGTACAGGTTTCCTTAGAAAGGTCCCATTAATGTGTCGGGAGGCGTAGTAAGTACAGAATTCTGTACAAAAATTTAGGCCTAAATGTGGGATCGAGATCATTGTGTCTCTTCGTAGATCTTCGGCTGTGCGTTTGTGTATTCAATGATTTCCATTATTTGCTGTATTAATGTCTGCATGTGTGCATATACACAAAAAAATTAATGTATTAACAAATATTCGCGTGTATATTAGAATGCACGCGTATATGCAAATTCACGCACTTTTGTATGTGTTTGAATTGTGTGTATACTGTATACTGCATTTCATATACGTAAAATAAATTTTGACAGACAATGTGACAAACCGACACACTATGTAAACAGTAAATGCTATCGTTTGCCAAGTATTGTATCAGCTGATGAGTTGTCGCGGGATATATGTTGTTATGTTGGCAATATTGATGATTATGGAAGAAAATAGTACTCAGAACTAAAAGTTTTGATTCAAAACTTAAATTATAGTCCCGACGTTTATGATTTAAACTATATGTTTTAAGTAATGTACGAATTTTTTTTGCTTTTAGCGAATTGGTTAAAAAATATATTTAGCAATGGCTGAGTAAGCGGCGGACACTTACAATGAGTGAAACGTTTCCAGCTCGGTGAACGTCATTGTGCATGTGATCTTTCTCGTCATGTTTATGACAGTACCTTACTGGTGTTATCGAAATATTGTATTTACTTTCATTATGCATAGTTGTCTGTAGGCGTGCCGTTTTAGTGCGTTTTCTTGCGTGAAATGTAGTATTATCAACATGTCCGCCATTTTCTGTACCGTCATGAAGCGCCACCGTTTATTATAGTTCCGCAGTTTATTTGTTTTGGGAAAAAGGTGAAGTGTCGTATTTAGTGAATGATGCTGCAAATTATTTCGTATCAGTGGCAGACAAACTATCCAAGGATTGCAATAAGTTGCAAATAGGAATTACAAACAGTGTGTTTTATAAATTATGTATTTCGAAACGGTTATTACAATGTTTCAAATTTACGTGGCATAGAACACCACAATTTCAACTCTGTTTTGTAGTATAAAAATAACACATTTATTAATATGGAAAATACAATTTCGCCAAAAATATTTACGCACGTACCGGATGTGTTTAATATTCGAATCGGTACGAACAGCCACATATTTATCGCATTTTCTTTCGGCGATGTTAAAACTTTCGATGGTATGATAATATGAATGTTACTTCCGTACAGCATAACTTTCTTCTGGTCAATTAAAACAATATGTAACTTCAAAATGATACCGTTCCGTAAGAAGAACTGCAGAACAATGCTGTCCCATGAAAGAAATTAAACTAAAGTCTCTCCCCACCCCTCTCGCAAATCCAATTCCACCCGCAATAAAATCAACATAGCCCCAGCCGTAACAAAACGTAGATAAGTTTTAATGGTAACCTACATTGATCATATCATTTGTTTGCACACATTGTTTTCTTCATAGAGAAAACAGTTCTGGCGGAAGAATACATAGTGGCCACGCTACTTTTCTAGAACTGTCAAGATTTAGTGAACTTATATGAAATTGAGTATAACCAAAGTAGGCCAGTACGATATCATTGGTTATTAAGACCAACTCCATTAATCAGAGCTTGTTGATGCGTAGGTACACTGCAGTCACAGTAAAAACCGTGAATCAATGAGGTAAATTCATATGTTCACTGTATGTCTTTCCAAAAGTCGATATGCCTTTTATTACAAAAAACTTTCGTATAATTTTATACTGTATACATAATTGATAAAAATTGTGATGAATGATGCAAAAATTGTAATCAGCTAGAGAATAAATAAACCGTAATTTTAGTAACGCGAAGGCAGTTGTAATAGATTTTTAAACACTGCAAAAAAACTTTCTCGCACAAAATGCAAAATCACAGTACCATGCAATAGGACAGCTAATTATTCCAGAAAAATGTGGGGAAATTGACGTGCAACATGCGCTTGAACCCCCACATTCCTAACGCCAACTTTTTATACAAATATGACAACAAAGACGAATTCCACAAATCAGTACTGGCATAGTAGCCAAGCTTCATCTTCCGCATTAGTGCTCCAAAATACAGGAGGTCAGTGCCAATCCTGTGTGCATCATAGAGGAACAAAGTTATTTTCTGGCAGTAGAAGTATTATTGTCTACCATAATAAAAGTGATAATTTTTTAAGGGGAAAAAATGCCCAAACATTGAATTTCCAAAAAAAAATGATGTAACAACAATTAATTTACTTTATTTTCTCTTGTTTTGCAAAAAATTGTCATGTTCTGTACACAAAATAATAGTTTGCGTGATAGAAAACACACGTTTAATAGTATAACCATAACATAATTTATGTATGTAGACTGTTGGAACTATTATATTAATTTGTATCGAAACGATTTTTTACTTTCCGTTTTATCGGCACGAAGAGTGCGCTTAACTGCAGATACAGTGAGTTTTTTTTCCCATAGTTCCATTGTGACCAATCGGAAGGGTGACATTTGGGACTTAAAGAAAATTAACATTAAACTGTAGATAAATATGATGCGTACGGTGGGTTAACGGCAGCTAGCACAAACAGTTACTGTAGTTGCGGTCTATGCTGTGGGTGGGGGG
>NQII01000764.1:470336-486526 GCA_002778355.1 Clitarchus hookeri
GCAACAATACATTCAGCATTTAAACACGAGAGGGAAAAAAGTGTAATTCCATTTAAACGAGCGGCGAGGAAACCGTTGGCGTGCAGGTGCACGGGGCAGAGAAATGTTTGACGTGTGCGCTGCATCCCTTCCCAATAAAAACGTTACCATAGCACAAAAAAACTGCGTTCCTAAAAATATCGCTCGTGTTATAAAACAAAGTATGCTGTGTATTTTGTGTATATGAAATTACTGATATTCCACAATGTGAAAATGACACGTTTACCATTTGTTGTTCTTGCGCTTGGCAAAATGGAAATTTATTAGTTTAACTCAATTCCAAGCACCATTGCCTTCTCTTTTTTTTTTGTTATCCATAACAGCAAAGTAAGATTTTCAGCTATGTCTACTATTTTTTTGTTTTAATTTGAATAACAAGCCCGGCGAAAATTTGGACGGCCCGTCGGGAATCGACCCGTCTTCGCCTTGGTGGGAGGTGGATATGACTGCGAGTACTACACCACCGCGGCTCCCCTTCTCGCCAGTTACAAGTTACCCAAGGCAGTGAACTTATGTTTTAAGCGGTAGATTTTGTTCGAGATGGTGGTTGAAGGTCAAGGTCGCATGAAGTAATCCCAAATTTCACTTGTCTGGTTTGAACCACAGTTGCGCATTAATCTACTTGAGTTACACAAGATAAAATAATTCAGCGAGGCACATCTTTCCAAATTGCAAATAAAACATAACTTAGTTACTGAGGTTAACATGCCACTTATATTGTCTGGAAAAATATATGCATTCTTCGTTCAGTACATTACAATTTATTGTAGGACAAGACAAAATAAAGTTTAATAATTGTTGTCACACACAAGCTTGGTACTGATGCTAGCATGCCACTTATACTGTCTGGAGAAAAAGGTCTGGTCGTATGACGTCATCTAAGGTCAAGGGTCAAGTTCATGGCTGCTTGTTGTCATGGTTCCTGCTGTTGTAAGCGAGGCAAATTGATTTTCTCAGAGTGTTCCTATGATTGTTTTAGAAACAAAATATCCCTCCCATCATCCCTAGCCTAGATGTCAGAAATAACGGCAAAAGAAAGAGGTCAAGGTCGTAAGACATCACGGCTCATGCTATTGCTAGCGGGGACAAATGGGTTTTCGCAGTGTGTTCGCATGTTTTTTCTTCATCATTAAAAATACCGGCAGGGTGCGCTCTCGCGCTTATTGATCTCCTACTGGCAGTACGGGCCAGTCTCCAGTTCGGTGTATGGGATGTGAGGTAGATAGACATGAATCTCAAAGTATAATTAAACTGGCAATATATATGATGGTTTTAGTATACGCTGAACGACTCAGTTGCTATTCAGACTTGGAAGAATGAACAGCGACTACGGAAAACGTGCTCTACTTCGTCGATGGAAAATATTCGCGATAGTTATTTGTGTCACTACTGCAAGAAGACCTTATCTAACAAAAACGACTGCAGAGAGCACGAAGCAGGTTGTCATCAGAATCCAGAGCGTACTATGATTAGATGCGAAAAGTCTGGACGTTGTAGCACCCTGAAAATACTATCTTGCAGCGTGTAAGGGTCTCTCTGCACTGCCTGCCAAGCGATATATGCGAAGATTATCAAATAAATGTGAGGATTCATCTACAAATTTTGAGAGCAGTACTTGCTCCCGCGAAGACATACACGCAATTATTGTGACAAGACGTTTACATATGCATACGATGCAAGGAGACATGAAAAAATGTACATGTGTGAGGAGTACCATTCATACGACATATCGATGTGATACGTGTCGACGAACGTATGCACGTGTTAACGATTTAAATACACATTTAAAACTTTGCAAGTCGCAAAATTGCCCACAAGCTGACACTAATAGTATATCGGAGATTACACCTGCTACATCATCGTCATCATCTTCATCTCATTGTACAACACAGTCTAAGTCAGTGCTCTGCGAGCCAAAGCCTAATGCTAATTAATGGCTTTTTCATAAAGCGATTTGGATTCAGAAGGCTTCTAAAAGATTTTATAAAACCGAATATGTCAATTACATTGAAATACGTTTGCTCTTTCCTGTCAAGTATGTGACCTTATATAATAAACCAACTTATCGATGAGATAGAAAAAAATAGCGCTGTCAAATATGACATATGGCTGGACCGTAGATATACGAATCAGAGCCCCGCGATGGTGAATATTGTACTAGAGCCTTCAAGACCTCGAATGTAGCTGTGTGTCATGCATCTCCAATAGAAAACTCTGTTGTTGATAGTATACTCAAATAATGGCAAGAGGAAGAAGAAGAAATGGTTACTAAGAGCTCGGGTTGGAAACTGGCTTCAGTAAATCATTTAGAGTTGAGAACAAGTGGGTACTATCCACTTAACAAATAGGTACATACTGATTTCCCTCTACCCCACTACAGAGGATTACAGCATAGTTTCGTCTTCGACAGGTTGGATGGTGATATAAATTATTGCAACCATAGAAAACGGTCCGGTTGTTAAACAGAATTAAATGGCGTCGGTACTGCATACAGGCAGCACTGAGGGGTCAGTACTGTGGAATGGAGTATGATGAGTACGACTACATGCAAACCTACACCGATTAATCATCAATTGCATGGAAAACAATGATGGTACTGTGTCAAAACCGTCGAAAAAAGTTAAAATGCACGACGACACCATGAAAGAGTAAATTTTCGAAGAAACCTACCTCCAGACTAACATGTGATATGTACGGTGCGACAATTTGGTAGAAACGATTATTTAAAGACACACACTTGTACCTGTAAAGTTAACAAACACACTTCCACTTTACTAGAGCCAGAATACATTGAACCTATTGCCGGACTGGATCTCTCCACTTGGAAGAATGAGCACGGGGCTTATTTGACGGTTGTCTGCTTTAAGTATGGTCCTTAGTTCCAGCTGGGTGAAGAACTTGTCTGGAAGAAACTGTTGAGGATATTACTGTATGGTAATGTGAATAAAGAACTAGATAAAATGACTGGTGAAAAAGCAATGTATAAATCTCGCTGATGAAATGTTAGTAACTACACCGAAGAGCCAAAAAAACTGTTACACCTGCCTAACATCGTGTAGGGCCCCCCGAGCTCGCAGACGTGCCGCAAGACGACGTGGCATGGACTCGACTAATGTCTGAAGGTATGCGGGAGGTAATTCACACCATGAATCCTTCAGGGCAGTCCACAAATCCAATCTGCGCCAATTTGAGAAAGGGTTGCACGTCTGTCACGTTTAATGATTCTCGTCAGTCGTCGTTAGTCCTGTTGTTTCACGATCTTTTTCCGGCCGCAGCGATGTCTAAGATGTGATGTTTTACCGGATTTCCCTATATTCACGGTACACTCGTGAAATGGTCGTACGCGAACATCCAAATGTTATCGCTACCTCAGAGATGCTATGCCCCATCTCTCGTGCGCCGACTATAACACCACGTTCAATCTCGCTTAAATCTTGATAACCTGCCATTGTAGCAGCAGTAACCGATCTAGCTGCCGACTGCATCGCGTTACTCTGATTGGTTCCATACCTTTGCTATTTGCATAAGCACGCCTATACCAGTTTTTTTGTTTTGGCTCTTAAGTGTATGTATATAGAGCAAAAGCTAGACACAGTATATATGCGTGCTGCAACTGTGGAGAGAACTTCAGTTTTGCATGAAGATTGCACAAGCTGATTATTGTAGGAAGCCTACTGTTGAGCTTGCCTCTATGGATGTACCTTCTTCCGCGGCTGGAAAATTACTAGGAAAACAGTGTTGCTCTTGTGGAAAGATTTTCAGCAAAATCGGCTATGCTCGTCGACATAAGAAAAGCAAATGTTCAAAAGGACCAACCTCCAAATCATTATCGTGTACTAACTGCGGGACAGCATTTGGTAGAAGCGATAATCTAAAGAGACATACGAGTACAATGTAAACGTAACGCACCTTTACTTGGCACGAGACAGCATGCATTGAACTTACTGTCACAATACAATGCTATAGCTAGCCTTCCTTCGTCTTTTACACTAACGATAAATCGAGCTCCCATAACATTACCCGGGGCCTACATCGCGTTCGGTGTGTGAAGAAGGAAATACGAGTATTGAAGACATTTTTTAAGAAAAGTGCGAGTCATATAGATCGTCACAAGTTGTGAACAATAAACATACTGCGCTAACATGTAAAGTGAAAAACGAAGATGTGACAACTATACAGGACATCTACAACGAAAATGTGACCTCCAAGTCTACTGGTGTTCATGTGATATATATATATATATATATATATATATATATATATATATATATATATATATATATATACACACACACACACACACAATATNTATATTCTACTGATGATGAAGTGCTGACATCTGCAAAGCAAAGGCGTAGACATATTGCTGAAGAAAAGGGTTTCTTGAAGATGGGACAGAAGAAACGCGGATTCGAACCCTGTACTCTGGTCTAGAGGTATCTCGCAACCTACTCATCACGGAAGAACATACATGCAGACATGTATCATGAATCTTCTGCGAAGAGTGACTCGAAGTCTAGCTGCTTATTTTCTGCCTGAAGACTCCAATGGCTTGGTTGATAGACTGCAGGTGTTGGTTCCATTGCAGATAAGTGGATATCTTTTTGTCAGCAAAGATATAAATTCGATTATTGATAAACTCGGGCTAGAGGCTTTATTGAGTGACATATTATGTACGCGTGTGATTTCGTTAAGAATATAAATAAATACAAGAAAAAAAATTATTTGTTTTATTCTTTAAATTCCTATTGTCTAAGAAATGTACCTACTAACGTGTGTTTATAAATGTCTGGTAGGACGTAGGTAAATGTATTGCTACAATACTTCCACTCCCAGATGAACAACAAACATTGTCTTTGCACTTCTAATTCAGACTATCACTGCTGGCTACATGCAATGACTATTTTCATGTTGTCGTGATATAAGGAGCGAATCTCCAGAGTCCCTTGTTGTTGACGATGCAGTCAGTGTTACAGATAGTAAGTCTTCAACCAATGATTCCGTCTTCATATTGTAACAGCGTACGCGATCGCGGTAGATGAATGTAGACGCAATGATCAGCTTTCCGCCACGTTTGACGACGAAGTGGGAACCATTTTTTTACATGATGCATTATTGAATACGATTATCACTACATGACAGTTCCATTTGCCCATCTCAGATTGTCAAAGTGTGATCTGCTTGTTACCTACTTATAAATGCCTGGCAGGCTGCAAATATTTGAGATGAACATACATTTAGTACGGTCATGTATGAAAATAATTTGTTGGAGATATAGTTCATTGCGATTTTTGCATGATGTTCTCGATACTTAAATATGTAGATATACAACAAAACTAAGTTTTTAAATTGCGTATCATGTTGTATTTTTACCTGTGAAATGATTGGACTCTCTATCTACGGGATTGAACCTGCGATACCTTATTATCAAGGATGATGCACTATCTCCAGCACTCTCAGGATACATGAGTTATTTCATATAAAAAATTTAAATAGCAAATGTAAAAAGTAAGTAGTTTTGTCAAGAGTGGTGTAGTTACAATACTTGTAAGTGGCGAGTTGCTTTCTTGGTCGGTAATGTATACCATGCACAGAAAGGCAGGACGGTCATTGCGGTCTGTGCTTCCGTTGAGTTCACATCGATATGGCCTCCAGGCCTCCTGTGTATGAAACAGCTACACATTTTTTTTTTCAGTTAAAGTAAACCTCTTCTCTTTATGTTTTGGGTCTTCTAAAACCTGAGTACATACATATATGTGTGTGTGTGTGTGTGTATGTTGCGATACCTCCTCACTCGCCATTACAAATATCGTGCATTTAATATTTATATATTAATAAAAACTTTGTGGCGAGCGATTTATTGGTAATTCGTTTCGTAATGTGCTAATGGTACATATTCAAAATAAGTACACGTACTATTTGCTTATATAATTATTTTTTATATATGTTTGTCTCAGCGCATAGCGGTGATGACTCTCTTGCCAAGTAATGGTTTTAATGTATGTTGTTTCGTATGTGCTCTACAGTTCTAGCACTATAAATGGTATGTATTCTAATAAGTTCATGTATATAAAGTATTTAAAATGGGATAAATTGTTACCTTGTACTGTATAACTGAATTCTCCTCATGAAAGGAAGTTAACGTGTGACTCGGCTAGTCTGCCACCTTGGAGCCTGACATGCCTGTCTCTCGGCCAGTGTTCTGTGACATCCCTTCGACTTGCCAAGACCTGCACAGTGCTCGCGTGGCCGGTCGACGATCTGGGCTTTCTCACAGATTCACAAGATGATCGCACAACATAGGTCGGGTCGGACGCGTTCTGTTGCTAGTGTTGTGAGTGTTGGCTGTACACTGAATTTGACGGTTCGTAAGGAAGTCGTTTACTATTCTGTTATACTAAACAGGACGGTCTCGTCTTGTCTAGCATCGTATAACATAGCGTACATCATCTGACGCTTGTGTAAAATGTTATTGCAATGGTTAGTAACTGCTTATAATTTCCTTTACATTTTATTTCTATATCTGTTGCATCAGTGTGTAGCAGTGTTGTCTTATCGTTTCCCCAAATTATACCGGATTCCTCCGGATTGAGCAAAACTAGCCGCAATGTGCAAAACACATTTTTCGTGAAAATATTTTGCTGGGTTTGAGGGAAATTCTGGCGATTTTGGCTGTTTTTAGGGAATACACGGAAATTCCAAGGGGAAAAAGACAAAAAAAAAAAGNAGGGAAATTCTGGCGATTTTGGCTGTTTTTAGGGAATACACGGAAATTCCAAGGGGAAAAAGACAAAAAAAAAAAGTCGCATGACATCATCCAAAATGGCAGGCGTAGCTCCGCGCCAGGACGCCATGTGGTGTAGAACCNAAAAAAAAAAAGTCGCATGACATCATCCAAAATGGCAGGCGTAGCTCCGCGCCAGGACGCCATGTGGTGTAGAACCGGTCATTTCTAACTACTGCTGTAAACAGAGCTGTCAAAAAGCGTACTTGTACGTAAGACAGACTACAAGATTCGTTAAATATCATTTTCATTGAAGAACGCAATATTAATCGTAGTATTATTACGCATCAGTCAGGTCTAAAAGACCTACACGTATGTCTGTAAAGGTGGAAAAGCATAATCAAATGAGATACTGCGACATTAATTCAACGATGAAATATGGAGTGAAATAATATGCTGGACAAAGGTCAAAAGAGATGTCGAAAGATCAAGACGTTAGTACGTCTTTATCTTTCGCCATACAGCTGTGATAAACCAAACTTCTGGTTCTGGACACTACATACATATTTTAAAACATTTTAGAGCCTTTACTTCTTACAGCAATTTACAATTCTGGGATTGAAAGAATGTCTTCACCATTTTAAAGAACATGACGACATATACATGCCAGCACTGCAACAGATCAATGTGCCTGCTGTGCTCCGTGCCACTCGGCAACAATAGTGCTAGTAGACTGCCTTTTAGGACTTTTACGGAATTGTGTTTGACCAATCTTATCGTTTCTCTTCACTAACGTGTTTTTATGTTTTCACATATGTGTTTATATTTGTAATTATATTTTTGTGCATAATCATATCAAATTCATAAGAAAATTGAACTTTGAATTTATTTTATTACATTATGTTGTTGAGTGTTTAGGGATAGTTCCTTCTGTAGAATTATCAATGTGTGGTGTGCACATGTCTGTCGACAACAGATGACCTCGGCTTGTTCTCCGAGTTCCTGTGTCAAATCCTGAGTTTTCTAACAACTATGACAAAGCTTTGCGACAGCATATATCCAATAAGTATCATTTAATATAATTACTTGCCCCCCTCTAAAGCAGACTAGTGTTAATGTATTTGTGTGGTTAATTTTAATAGTGCTCAATTAACAGCAAATCATTTACACGCCCATAGTGACACTGAGCAACCGTCCTAGCTCAGAGACAAAATACTAAACCTAGTTCTGACAACTTCGCTAAAAAAAATGCAAGCCTCTCTAACTCTTACTTGTCGTAATGAAACCAACCACGATAAGACGCCTACTATTTGCGCGATTTATTTCGTCTGCAGCAGCTGCGCAATCCAAAGCGTATGTCAGAAATAAGAGATTAAAATAATCCATGTGCGTGTGTTTCGCCTCGGCACAAATTTCATGTGGCGACACGAGGAATGTTTCAGTGCTGGAGAGTAATAATCTTGACAATGTGCTTCTCCTTCGGAAAGGGAAACTCGACCGATAGAGGTGAGAGCGAGGGCAGAGTTGCCGCAGTAACCAACTCTGCGGCCTGTAATGAAACCCGGGGCAAACATGGCCACGCCGACCTTCTAATGGATTACGCCTGGGGCGGCCACCCGTACCCCCTAACCGTCTAACCACGCGGTCCGGCGCAACAAACTTTTGCGGCCGTGTGTACAAAATCCCCGAGTAATTAATTAGGGAATAAGGACATTCACGTCATAATTAAGGCTTTGCATCCCGGTGACCATAAACCTGAAGAGGTGTGCACTCCTGTAATTCTGAAGAAAAGCTCAGGAGGAGTTTTCTTATTATCTGAGATCTCATCCCCTCTCCAAGCCTTTGGTATTCCNTAATTCTGAAGAAAAGCTCAGGAGGAGTTTTCTTATTATCTGAGATCTCATCCCCTCTCCAAGCCTTTGGTATTCCCAGGTTCCTGATCTTTTATTAGGAAAGCATGGGGCATGACGGCAGCATTAAGGAGATTACAGTTTCTATAAGAAGCTCTGAGAGCAGCACGCCGATGATAAACCTACTAGCTGACTTTCGATATTATAGCACGGCTACAGGCCTTCCTTATAAAACAGAGTCACTGCTAGTGCGGGAAAACTTAATTGTTTTTTCAGTTTTATACAAAAAAAATGCTATTACAAGCAAGAGCACGCAACTTGACACGTCACAATCGACCACACGGATGAGCGCTCATCATTCATCATCTAGTCTCGTCTAATTTCTGTGAGTTTTCGGAAGCCATTAAGGTATTGCAACATAATACGTGGGAATGTGACAGATAGTTAAGTTATAGTCTATTCACACTTTTTGAAATAAACCTTTGAAAAATCACCCCGTGAATGACGTATTTGGATGTTTCCTACATGTGTCATATATCGCAAGCGTTTTATACTACCGTTAACATAAATCTACCTTATCTGTGGTTAGATTGAACTTTTACTAATACTTATTTATATGATATTTATAAATTATAATATTTAATTTATAATAGGCGTGTTGATAATGCGTATTAAAAAATAGTTTTTGTGTAAAANATATTTATAAATTATAATATTTAATTTATAATAGGCGTGTTGATAATGCGTATTAAAAAATAGTTTTTGTGTAAAATATTATTACAGTTAGTGCATGCTGTCTCTTTGGTGTAGTTTTCTAGCATCGGTTAAGCATTGTTTGAACGAGACGGAGAAATATCCTGGAAGTAGAGCTTTAGCAGGGCTTCAGAAAAGTGTTAAGTAATCAAGAATGGACTATATAGGTGCATTATTTCATTGCGTGTTCACATTTACCGAGAAATTTATAAAGATGTGATACAAGTATAAAAACTAGGTTCACCCGTGTCACACGGTACATATTAAATAATTTTACGAGAAATTGTAATAAAAAAACAGAAACACAAGAGTATAATATCACTGCAACGCAAGAAAAAAAATTATGAGACAATAAACACCTCGAAAATTCTATTTCCGTATTTACAAGAAGATATAGCAATGTCACACTCAGTAAAATGCAGGACATGTTACTACGGAGAAGTTAAATTGACTGGATTGCTTAAGTCACCAATGTCGCGAATATTGACATATATCTTAAACGTGGAATGTACCTTATCGCACAGGACTCACTTAACTGAAACAGGAAAGCAATGAAGCAGTAACAATAAAAATAATTCATACAAACTATTTTCCAGGTACCATTATTTTCAATTTAGAGCCAACCAACTTCTTAATTAAACTTTTTGTATAAAATTCACGGTAACTCTTGTCCTGTAAGTCCGGTATATTCTATAAATACGAGAGAACAAATTCCTCAAACCAGAAATTGCATGCAAGGTTATGGTACAGTAAGACAGATGTCTCTACACACACTGCATTTCACGTAGACATTCTCCAGACATGTAAAAAAATACAATGGTGACATGAACGCTTGAAAATTGAGTCAGACGGTGGCAACCCAGTTACTTGCCATAACTATAAATCCTGATGATGAAAAATGCCATGTAGATTAACTATTATTCAGGCAACATTTCACAACATCCCAAAGTGACATCGCCAAATAACAGTTTATTTCACAATACTCATCATAGCACCGATCTCCTCTTTGTTGTTGTAACGATATTTCATATTCACGCTTAAGTAAACACAGATACACAAGTAGAGGGATTTATGGGGACTTTGGCACATCGGGACCTGGGACCGGAGCGCCGGAGGTGTTCGTGCTCTCATTCCGGTCGGCCGGGAGCCATAATGTATCCAGGTCACCTTGACCTTTGACTTTGACCCTGCTGACCTTTGACATACACCCCGGCGACCTTGAAAAGTAAAAAAATACAAAAATTTATAGAAAAATTAAAAATGTCTNCACGCCCAGCAGACGATCGACCCTCGCCAATTGACATTGGCTGTTTAGTCGGTAGGCCTCCACCCCACCCCTAACCCCCTTCCAATGTATTTAACTGTCCAATTACCTCACCCCTTCACCATTGGTCATTACGTCGTATGCAGCCATATCGGTGGTTTTTTTCGTTCGCGATTTGTTTATACAATACTGGAGGTGGCCATCTTGAATTTCATATGTTTACATTTTCAACACCTAGGTGGAGCTAGTGTATTAATTACCAAATGACTCGCCAGGCAGTGATAATTTCTCGATTTAGCCACGAGGCGAGCTGACATTCTCTCTTACCTATGCTCAACACACTATCTTGTTTTTTTTTCGTTTGTCATTTGTTTATATTTTCAACACCTAGATGGTGCTGGTGTATTAATTACAGATTTCGTCACCAGGCAGCAGACATATTTGTTTATGTTTTTTAAGTATAGGCGGTGCTATCGGCGTCCTCCATATTGGATTCCATTGTCAACACATGGGTGGCGTTAATTTCTCGATTTCACTGCCAGGCGAGATGCTGGTACCCGCTCATTCTGTCGATTCTGTAGCAAAGTGAGTTGTCGGCACTCACATTTGTTCCATAGACATAAACAAAAAGTATTTTTTCATTATATTTAAAATTTATTCTTCCAATCAGCGGTATACCTACCAGCATAATTTATTAAATAAATAATTTTTTGTATTAAACACTTTAATTAAGACCGATCAAAAAAATGTTTTCCTATTAATGCTAATTAAATTACCATTGATATTGAGTATTTATTCTGTTACCCCTCACCCCACCACTTTAGTNTTCATTATATTTAAAATTTATTCTTCCAATCAGCGGTATACCTACCAGCATAATTTATTAAATAAATAATTTTTTTGTATTAAACACTTTAATTAAGACCGATCAAAAATTTTTTTTCCTATTAATGCTAATTAAATTACCATTGATATTGAGTATTTATTCTGTTACCCCTCACCCCACCACTTTAGTCCGACCAATTATTCACCATCGCTTAATCCCTTATCACTACCTCTCTTGTTTTCAGCATTGTCCGCAAGAGGGTGCTAGTGTGGGGAAAGTATTTCATGGGAACAATGTCGACCCTCGGCATAGTTTCTCGTCTGACGCCAGAGGTGACAGATCACTCCCCCCCACCCTTGTCTTTTAGCATTCTGGCTGGCAAGTTCACTTATTTAATTCCATCAGGTCACATGATATTATCAAGCGTGCACGTAATACGCATATACATTCCAGCGAAATTAAAAATCTGCTTAAATTTGGAGTACCGGTTTGGGCCTGCTAGTCTCTGGAGGAATATATAACCTCATAAAATACAGCTCAAGAACTTCGTTTTTTTATTTATATATTTACCACTTATCTAATTTGCAAAGGCGTTAACGCAGTACCCGTGACGCTACTGTAACACTTCGTTTGCATTCACCAAATGTATTCGAAGACACGAAAAATATGAATGTTCGAATAATTCAGATCGAGTAACTTAAGAGTGTTAAATGTGGCATGGCATTTGAGGGTGGGGCAATTAAATATATTGGAAGGGGGAGTGGTGGAGGTGGAGGTCTGCCGACTAAACAGCCAATAGCAATTGGCGAGGGTCAGTCGTCTGCTGGGCGTGGTGCTGGGTGAGGGTGGTACCTCGGGAATTGTAAGTTTTTAAAATAATTTTTAATTTTTAATAATATTTTGGAATTTCAAGGTCAAAGGTCAAGGTCACCTGGATCCATTATGGCCACCGGCCGACCGGAATGACAGAGCACGAACAGTGATAGAGCACGAACAGCTCCGGCGCTCCAGTCGCATGTCCCGATGTGCCAAAGTCCCCACATTCCCTCTACTTACACAAATATACTTATATACACATTGTCGACATGATGTCACGATATTGTAGATTCACACTACATATACATACCTTAAAAACTGCGTTCTTTGAATCATTCTGCAATGCACTCACCTAATGAAGGTAGCTCAATAAACTAAAATTGTTATGCTAATTGTTTCTATTTTACAGCATACTGCCATACATCAATTAGTGCAACAATACTGATGTATTAATTAGATCAGTAAATTCCACACGCAAGTGTTTATACCAATTAGCAATGCCTGTCAAAGATAATAAAGCACTGTACAACTTGAAATAATATTCATTATTCATTGTTAACACTAAGGAAATCAGTTAAATCACTCAAGTCAAGCGTACTTTGTAAATTTACTCATCTGAGATTAAGGTCGTATTCCTGCAGTCAGGATAACAACCTTATGTTGTTCCACGAATTATAATTATTTTTTGTTTTGGTCTTTAGTCTTCTTTATAAGGACATTGAGCATTGCCATTAACAAACCTAAAAAACGTTAAATTATCGC
Organism: Clitarchus hookeri; assembly: GCA_002778355.1. Lineage (NCBI taxonomy): Eukaryota > Metazoa > Arthropoda > Insecta > Phasmatodea > Phasmatidae > Clitarchus > Clitarchus hookeri. Next base: position 483,371 of record NQII01000764.1, read on the forward strand.
TCTTGCTTGCTTGTGGTCATCTCTGAGATCCCATGTTTCGGGAACACATAATCTAAATATAAATAATCCCTAGGGATATGAAGGCGATGAATAAAATGCATATCATTTTGGTCACAAAATTTTAAATTAATATCACGAAAAATCTTGCCTCTCAGATTGATTGAGGTTCGCCGTTCAATTCAACGAAGATAAAAAAAAAAACAGAGAGATAGCAGCACTAACCTTTTCATAAACACTGAGTTCTTGCAGTAAACTGCCATTAAAGGGTACTGAGATAGGAAAAAAGAGCTGTAAATTAAGCTCCAAGATGAATAAGCACAAGCCAAATGCAATAGTTAAACAATCAGTTTTCTTCCATTTTAGCTAGTTATACTAACTACGAAACATCCTGATTTTGAATTAGTACAAGCATTTGCCATTTATTCAGCGTGATGAAGAGACCCAGTATATCGGGCGTAATCGAACAAATGATAATAAACACCAGAGTGGTATAGATGAGCACAAATGGAGCATATTTCATCACGGAACAAATTGTCTATCGTCTATAGTTAACCCACAATGGCAGTGGCAATGTGCAGGGGCGGGTATGCAGCTACAATAATTAAGAAATAGGCAGTGCAATGAAATGACAATTTATGTACACATTTAGGCAGAAGGTATAGGGCTCACAGTGTCTGCCACCGTTGTTGGCCACACAGTACAACGCTGAAGCATGTTGCGCTGCACATTGCAAAGGCTTCCGGCGTGGCATTGATGGTGGCATACTGCTCTCCGTATCCGCGTCATGAGCTCATCCCTCATGTCGCGTGGTGTGGCATACACCATCGATTTGATGTGGTCTCACAGCCAGAAGTTAGGTGATGTGACGTCAGGTGAGCGCGGTGGCCATGCTGCGGGGTCTCCCCTACCTACGTATCTACCGGTTCAGGAAGTGCACGTGGAGGTGCCAGCGAACAGCACTGGCGAAATAAGGTGGGGTTTCCTCCTGCTGCTACCACATCACCTCATGAGCACCTAAAGGTATATCCTCCAAGTATTCCTGTAACAAGTTCTCACTCAGGAACTGGAGATACGTAGCGCCACTGAGACCATGCGGTAGTGAGCAGTGATATCAGGCGCGCAGAACTGCGCACAGGCTGGTTACAACGCCAAGTATACAAAGTCGCATACGCGCCCCTGCACATTGCCACTGCTATTAGCGGGTTAACTATGGAAGTTAGACAATTTGTTCCTTGATTAAATATGCTTCATTTGTACTCATCTACCGCACTCTGGTTTTTATTCATAATTGTTCGAGTACACCCGGTATATGAAACGTACTCCTTGTGGACGAATACCTCGAAAGAAATTAATGCATATATATATATATACATGCCATAAATTTTTTTGTGAAAAGTGTTAGAGGTAGATTTGATTATATTTAGAGGCCGCTGCTGAAGTCAGCCGAAATTTCCAGTTTCGGAGCTGACAAAACGCAAATCATAAAATTACGTCTTAGCTTTTGTCGACAAAATAGGGTCACGTGACCATTTCGTTATCAAAAAGTGCCAATTGTGAACATGGCCTAAGCCATAATAAAGGAAAAACTAGCTGCTGGCTATATTCGATTGTCAACGATAAATACACACGCATGTATATATATATAATAATAAATATAATAAAATAGGAGGGCCATATAAATATATACAACATTTCAAAATTTAAAAGATAAATATTACCTTTTATATACGCACATATACACACACTAATACGCACATTAACATAAACTGAACGATATTAAGAAGACAACATTGACGAACTTACTAGGTTTTCTATGACGGAATATGTAACAAAAGCGACATTTTGAGAATTGTAATCTGCAAAATGGAATTACTCCCTGTAGTTGCTGGATGGAGGATATGGGCTGCCTATTGGGGGCCGCGGTGGTGCAGTGATCAGACTACTCGCCTCCCACCTAGGCGAACTGGGTGCGAATCCCGACGGCGTCGCTCCCGGGTTTTTTCGCACGTGGGAATCATGCCAGACGATGCCGCTGATCGGTGGGTTTTCTCGGGGAACTCCCGTTTCAACGCGGTATGGTTGTTGGAGGGAAACGATAATTTAGAGAAAAAAAAGATGTTTATAGATCAGACCTGAATCCCTGTCGTGACCAATGAAAATGAATACCATCCTGACTGGCAGCGTACCTAAAAGCACATGTTATTGGTTAGTATTTTTGTTTGTTTTATCGCAAACAGAGAAATTTACACGATATCTTTTTATCTACACCTCCCTAAAAACTTCTGATTTAACCAAACTGTGCATTTCTAATGTCTAGTTAAGGCAACTAACTCTAGCAAGGTTTCAGCAGGAAGAGCACACGTATTTTTGCTTGTCTGGAACATTTAACCAACTAACAATTTAATTTGATGTCACTACTCATAGTTTTTAGTAATAAATCGTATCTTCTGCCATTTTTATAGGGTGCGTACAAAAACAGTAATTTTGTACCGTAACCCAGATCTCTTCAGATATCACAATGACGACCTCAAGTTCGGCACACAAGTAGTGTATGGAGCTCAACAAGCAGGCTGAGATTGTTAACAGATTACATGGTATCGTTACAAAATGCCCAGGGCGTATCCGGATTCGTAAGCGATGGAGGTCTTAAGAAAAAAAAAACTTATTTATTTGTACTGGTCTAAAATATCTGTATTATAATTAAAGTCCTATGTTTTTGAACTACCTAGTATTTTAATCTTCACTCATTAATTACAAATATACGATTAAAATGTCCACTGCCTGACATTCTCGTAATCAAAATGCCCGTTACTCCACTTGTTTAGTCCAGCCTGCCAGTCCCAGCCTCTGCACCGCCTCCCATCTCTAGCGACACGCCTACGTCGTCGCACGCACCCGGCACTGACGGCAATCTAAGACTCGCACTTGGCACTAACGACTATTCAACAGTGCCAACACAGAGGCACACCGCAGCTTTTATAACTGAGGTGAACTGGCTTAGGAAGTTCTCCACACCCCGAGCCTCGCCACTGGAGGTGATGTCGAGAAAATTCGCGCAATGGCGTCTTTATCGTGGCCCACGCGGTGGTTCCCCTACCTTCCTGCGAGTACCGATCACATCCTGGGGAGGGACAATGGACATGCCCGTTCGGGTTC